>JBAMJR010000222.1:227500-315000 GCA_038501785.1 Myoxocephalus aenaeus
AGTGAGTGTGTGTACCTGTGTGTGAGTGAGTGTGTGTACCTGTGTGTGAGTGAGTGTGTGTACCTGTGTGTGAGTGTGTGTGTGTGAGTGAGTGTGTGTGTGTACCTGTGTGTGTGTGTACCTGTGTGTGTGTGTGAGTGAGTGTGTGTACCTGTGTGTGAGTGTGTGTGAGTGAGTGAGTGTGTGTACCTGTGTGTGAGTGAGTGAGTGTGTGTACCTGTGTGTGAGTGAGTGAGTGTGTGTGTGTGTACCTGTGTGTGTGTGAGTGAGTGAGTGTGTGTACCTGTGTGTGAGTGAGTGAGTGTGTGTGTGTACCTGTGTGTGTGAGTGAGTGAGTGAGTGTGTGTACCTGTGTGTGAGTGAGTGAGTGAGTGTGTGTGTGAGTGACTGTGTGTGTGTGTACCTGTGTGTACCTGTGTGTGTGTGAGTGAGTGAGTGTGTGTACCTGTGTGTGAGTGAGTGAGTGTGTGTGTGTACCTGTGTGTGAGTGAGTGAGTGAGTGTGTGTACCTGTGTGTGAGTGAGTGAGTGTGTGTGTGTACCTGTGTGTGAGTGAGTGAGTGTGTGTGTGTACCTGTGTGTGAGTGAGTGAGTGTGTGTGTGTACCTGTGTGTGTGTGAGTGAGTGAGTGTGTGTACCTGTGTGTGAGTGAGTGAGTGTGTGTGTGAGTGACTGTGTGTGTGTGTACCTGTGTGTGAGTGAGTGAGTGTGTGTGTGTACCTGTGTGTGTGTGAGTGAGTGAGTGAGTGTGTGTACCTGTGTGTGTGTGAGTGAGTGTGTGTACCTGTGTGTGAGTGAGTGTGTGTGTGTACCTGTGTGTGTGTGAGTGTGTGTGTGTACCTGTGTGTGTGTGAGTGAGTGTGTGTGTGAGTGAGTGTGTGTGTGTACCTGTGTGTGTGTGTACCTGTGTGTGTGTGAGTGAGTGAGTGTGTGTACCTGTGTGTGAGTGTGTGTGAGTGAGTGAGTGAGTGTGTGTACCTGTGTGTGAGTGAGTGTGCGTGTGTGTACCTGTGTGTGTGTGAGTGAGTGTGTGTGTGTGTGTACCTGTGTGTGTGTGAGTGAGTGTGTGTGTGTGTACCTGTGTGTGAGTGAGTGTGCGTGTGTGTACCTGTGTGTGTGTGAGTGAGTGTGTGTGTGTGTACCTGTGTGTGAGCGTCGTGGACGTACGACTCGTATCCTCCTTCCTGCAGCAGTTGAGCTGATCGAACCTGAACCGGAACTAAACACAGAAAACTACACACACACACACACACACACACACACACACACACACACAGTCTGATGTGAAGCAGCAAAATGTTTTTCAATCATCAGTATAAAACCAGTCTGTAATTTCATGGTGTGTGTGTTTTACCTGTTGACAACATCAGCAGCTGATCCCAGACCAGAGGGAGGAGCAGAGGAGGAAGAGGAGAGAGGAGGAAGGAGCAGCTGACTGTCTGAGAACAGCAAACTGTCAGAGAAGAACGGATCCTCTTCCAGATCACTGCACACACACACACACACACACACGGTTTTATGATGTCACCATGTCCTGTAGTGATGTCACCATGTCCTGTAGTGATGTCACCATGTCCTGTAGTGATGTCACCATGTCCTGTAGTGATGTCACCATGTCCTGTAGTGATGTCACCATGTCCTGTAGTGATGTCACCATGTCACCATGTCCTGTAGTGATGTCGCCATGTCACCATGTCCTGTAGTGATGTCACCATGTCCTGTAGTGATGTCACCATGTCACCATGTCATGTAGTGATGTCGCCATGTCACCATGTCATGTAGTGATGTCACCATGTCCTGTAGTGCTGTCGCCATGTCACCATGTCCTGTAGTGATGTCACCATGTCACCATGTCCTGTAGTGATGTCACCATGTCCTGTAGTGATGTCACCATGTCCTGTAGTGATGTCGCCATGTCACCATGTCCTGTAGTGATGTCACCATGTCCTGCAGTGATGTCACCATGTCCTGTAGTGATGTCACCATGTCACCATGTCCTGTAGTGATGTCGCCATGTCACCATGTCCTGTAGTGATGTCACCATGTCACCATGTCCTGTAGTGATGTCACCATGTCCTGTAGTGCTGTCGCCATGTCACCACGTCCTGTAGTGATGTCGCCATGTCACCACGTCCTGTAGTGATGTCACCATGTCCTGCAGTGATGTCGCCATGTCCTGCAGTGATGTCACCATGTCCTGTAGTGATGTCACCATGTCACCATGTCCTGTAGTGATGTCACCATGTCCTGTAGTGCTGTCGCCATGTCACCACGTCCTGTAGTGATGTCACCATGTCCTGCAGTGATGTCGCCATGTCCTGCAGTGATGTCGCCATGTCCTGCAGTGATGTCACCATGTCCTGTAGTGATGTCACCATGTCCTGTAGTGCTGTCACCATGTCCTGCAGTGATGTCGCCATGTCACCATGTCCTGTAGTGATGTCGCCATGTCACCATGTCCTGTAGTGATGTCACCATGTCCTGCAGTGATGTCACCATGTCACCATGTCATGTAGTGATGTCACCATGTCACCATGTCCTGTAGTGATGTCACCATGTCACCATGTCCTGTAGTGATGTCACCATGTCCTGTAGTGATGTCACCATGTCGCCATGTCCTGTAGTGATGTCACCATGTCCTGCAGTGATGTCGCCATGTCACCATGTCCTGTAGTGATGTCACCATGTCCTGTAGTGATGTCACCATGTCGCCATGTCCTGTAGTGATGTCACCATGTCCTGTAGTGATGTCGCCATGTCACCATGTCATGTAGTGATGTCACCATGTCCTGTAGTGATGTCACCATGTCACCATGTCATGTAGTGATGTCACCATGTCCTGTAGTGATGTCACCATGTCACCATGTCATGTAGTGATGTCACCATGTCACCATGTCCTGTAGTGCTGTCGCCATGTCACCATGTCCTGTAGTGATGTCACCATGTCCTGTAGTGATGTCACCATGTCGCCATGTCCTGTAGTGATGTCACCATGTCCTGTAGTGATGTCACCATGTCCTGTAGTGATGTCACCATGTCACCATGTCCTGTAGTGATGTCACCATGTCCTGCAGTGATGTCGCCATGTCACCATGTCATGTAGTGATGTCACCATGTCCTGCAGTGATGTCGCCATGTCACCATGTCATGTAGTGATGTCGCCATGTCCTGTAGTGCTGTCGCCATGTCACCATGTCATGTAGTGATGTCACCATGTCATGTAGTGATGTCACCATGTCACCATGTCCTGTAGTGATGTCACCATGTCACCATGTCCTGTAGTGATGTCACCATGTCACCATGTCCTGTAGTGATGTCACCATGTCACCATGTCATGTAGTGATGTCACCATGTCACCATGTCCTGTAGTGATGTCGCCATGTCCTGTAGTGATGTCGCCATGTCCTGTAGTGATGTCGCCATGTCACCATGTCCTGTAGTGATGTCACCATGTCGCCATGTCCTGTAGTGATGTCACCATGTCGCCATGTCCTGTAGTGATGTCGCCATGTCCTGTAGTGATGTCACCATGTCCTGTAGTGATGTCGCCATGTCACCATGTCATGTAGTGATGTCGCCATGTCACCATGTCCTGTAGTGATGTCGCCATGTCACCATGTCCTGTAGTGATGTCACCATGTCCTGTAGTGATGTCGCCATGTCCTGTAGTGAACCATGTCCTGTAGTGATGTCACCATGTCATGTAGTGATGTCGCCATGTCATGTAGTGATGTCGCCATGTCATGTAGTGATGTCGCCATGTCATGTAGTGATGTCGCCATGTCCTGTAGTGAACCATGTCCTGTAGTGAACCATGTCCTGTAGTGAACCATGTCCTGTAGTGAACCATGTCCTGTAGTGATGTCACCATGTCATGTATGTCCTGTAGTGATGTCACCATGTCCTGTAGTGATGTCACCATGTCCTGTAGTGATGTCAATGTGCTGCACTCACTCGCTGTCCTCATTGTTCTGGTGTCTCTCTTGGGGCCGGTCCTCCTGTCCTGCAGCAGGTGGAGACAGGTATCTACGACTCTGCAGGAATCTCAGCACCAGGACATCCAGAATGTCCCTGTGAGGCTTCTGTAGTAACTCCTCCACCAGAGACAGAGACGCCAAACTGATCTGGGGACATTCAAGTAGACATGGGATGGTAGACATTCAAGGAGACACGGGATGGTAGACATTCAAGGAGACATGGGATGGTAGACATTCAAGTAGACATTCAAGGAGACACGGGATGGTAGACATTCAAGGAGACATGGGATGGTAGACATTCAAGTAGACATTCAAGGAGACACGGGATGGTAGACATTCAAGGAGACAAGGGATGGTAGACATTCAAGTAGACATTCAAGTAGACAGGGGATGGTAGACATTCAAGTAGACATTCAAGGAGACACGGGATGGTAGACATTCAAGTAGACATTCAAGTAGACAGAGGATGGTAGACATTCAAGTAGACATTCAAGGAGACACGGGATGGTAGACATTCAAGTAGACATTCAAGGAGACATGGGATGGTAGACATTCAAGTAGACATTCAAGGAGACATGGGATGGTAGACATTCAAGTAGACATTCAAGGAGACATGGGATGGTAGACATTCAAGGAGACATTCAAGGAGACATGGGATGGTAGACATTCAAGTAGACATTCAAGGAGACATGGGATGGTAGACATTCAAGTAGACATTCAAGGAGACATGGGATGGTAGACATTCAAGTAGACAAGGGATGGTAGACATTCAAGTAGACATTCAAGGAGACATGGGATGGTAGACATTCAAGTAGACATTCAAGGAGACACGGGATGGTAGACATTCAAGGAGACAAGGGATGGTAGACATTCAAGTAGACATTCAAGTAGACAGGGGATGGTAGACATTCAAGTAGACATTCAAGGAGACACGGGATGGTAGACATTCAAGGAGACATGGGATGGTAGACATTCAAGTAGACATTCAAGGAGACATGGGATGGTAGACATTCAAGGAGACATTCAAGGAGACACGGGATGGTAGACATTCAAGTAGACATGGGATGGTAGACATTCAAGTAGACATTCAAGGAGACATGGGATGGTAGACATTCAAGGAGACATTCAAGGAGACACGGGATGGTAGACATTCAAGGAGACAAGGGATGGTAGACATTCAAGTAGACATTCAAGTAGACAGGGGATGGTAGACATTCAAGTAGACATTCAAGGAGACACGGGATGGTAGACATTCAAGGAGACATTCAAGGAGACACGGGATGGTAGACATTCAAGGAGACACGGGATGGTAGACATTCAAGGAGACAAGGGATGGTAGACATTCAAGGAGACACGGGATGGTAGACATTCAAGGAGACATTCAAGTAGACATTCAAGGAGACATTCAAGTAGACAGGGGATGGTAGACATTCAAGTAGACATTCAAGGAGACACGGGATGGTAGACATTCAAGGAGACATTCAAGGAGACAGAGGATGGTAGACTTTCAAGGAGACATTCAAGGAGACACAGGATGGTAGACATTCAAGGAGACATGGGATGGTAGACATTCAAGTAGACATTCAAGTAGACAGGGGATGGTAGACATTCAAGTAGACATTCAAGGAGACACAGGATGGTAGACATTCAAGGAGACATGGGATGGTAGACATTCAAGTAGACATTCAAGGAGACACGGGATGGTAGACATTCAAGGAGACATTCAAGGAGACATGGGATGGTAGACATTCAAGTAGACATTCAAGGAGACATGGGATGGTAGACATTCAAGTAGACATTCAAGGAGACATGGGATGGTAGACATTCAAGTAGACAAGGGATGGTAGACATTCAAGTAGACATTCAAGGAGACATGGGATGGTAGACATTCAAGTAGACATTCAAGGAGACACGGGATGGTAGACATTCAAGTAGACATTCAAGTAGACACGGGATGGTAGACATTCAAGTAGACATTCAAGTAGACATGGGATGGTAGACTTTCAAGTAGACATTCAAGGAGACATGGGATGGTAGACATTCAAGGAGACATTCAAGGAGACACGGGATGGTAGACATTCAAGGAGACATTCAAGGAGACACGGGATGGTAGACATTCAAGTAGACATTCAAGTAGACAGGGGATGGTAGACATTCAAGTAGACATTCAAGGAGACATGGGATGGTAGACTTTCAAGTAGACATTCAAGGAGACATGGGATGGTAGACTTTCAAGTAGACATTCAAGGAGACATGGGATGGTAGACATTCAAGTAGACATTCAAGTAGACAGGGGATGGTAGACATTCAAGTAGACATTCAAGGAGACACGGGATGGTAGACATTCAAGGAGACATTCAAGGAGACACGGGATGGTAGACATTCAAGTAGACATTCAAGGAGACACGGGATGGTAGACATTCAAGTAGACATTCAAGTAGACATGGGATGGTAGACATTCAAGTAGACATTCAAGGAGACACGGGATGGTAGACATTCAAGGAGACACGGGATGGTAGACATTCAAGTAGACATTCAAGTAGACATGGGATGGTAGACATTCAAGTAGACATTCAAGGAGACACGGGATGGTAGACAATTAAGGAGGCACGGGATGGTAGACATTCAAGTAGACATTCAAGTAGACATTCAAGGAGACATGGGATGGTAGACATTCAAGTTGACATTCAAGGAGACATGGGATGGTAGACTTTCAAGTAGACATTCAAGGAGACATGGGATGGTAGACTTTCAAGTAGACATTCAAGGAGACATGGGATGGTAGACTTTCAACTCGACATTCAAGGAGACGTGGGATGGTAGACTTTCAAGTAGACATTCAAGGAGACATGGGATGGTAGACTTTCAAGGAGACATTCAAGGAGACACGGGATGGTAGACATTCAAGTAGACATTAAAGTAGACATGGGATGGTAGACATTCAAGTAGACATGGGATGGTAGACATTCAAGTAGACATTCAAGTAGACATTCAAGGAGACATGGGATGGTAGACATTCAAGTTGACATTCAAGGAGACATGGGATGGTAGACTTTTAAGTAGACATTCAAGGAGACATGGGATGGTAGACTTTCAAGGAGACATTCAAGGAGACACGGGATGGTAGACATTCAAGTAGACATTAAAGTAGACATGGGATGGTAGACAATTAAGGAGGCACGGGATGGTAGACATTCAAGTAGACATTCAAGTAGACATTCAAGGAGACATGGGATGGTAGACATTCAAGTTGACATTCAAGGAGACATGGGATGGTAGACTTTCAAGTAGACATTCAAGGAGACATGGGATGGTAGACTTTCAAGTAGACATTCAAGGAGACATGGGATGGTAGACTTTCAACTCGACATTCAAGGAGACATGGGATGGTAGACTTTCAAGTAGACATTCAAGGAGACATGGGATGGTAGACTTTCAAGGAGACATTCAAGGAGACACGGGATGGTAGACATTCAAGTAGACATTAAAGTAGACATGGGATGGTAGACATTCAAGTAGACATTCAAGGAGACATGGGATGGTAGACATTCAAGGAGACATGGGATGGTAGACATTCAAGTAGACATTCAAGGAGACATGGGATGGTAGACATTCAAGTAGACATTCAAGGAGACATGGGATGGTAGACTTTCAACTCGACATTCAAGGAGACAGGGGATGGTAGACTTTCAAGGAGACATTCAAGGAGACACATGATGGTAGACGTTCAAATAGACATGGGATGGTAGTGTCTATCTCTAGCAGGTACAGCAGGACATTGTCCACAGAGAGACATGTTCTGTACTGTAGCATTGACATCAAAACCTCTTATCGCTGGTGTGGTTCTGATGAGCTCAGCAAGCATTGTGGCTCTTCTATACACAGTCTATGTCCAGTGTGTTGGTCCCCACAAGGCTCCTGGAGCTGCACTTACCTGGTCAGAGATGTGGTCGCATCGCTGCACAAGCAGGGGAGTCAGTGTGTGTGTCCTCAGCAGGAAGTGAACCAGCTGATCCAGCAGAGACGAGGACTGGACGACTCTGACAGCAACACAGAGGATGGAGGTGGAGACCAGGACCACCTGCTCACACCTGGACCACACACACACATCTGGACTGTAGTGGTACTACTGTAGTGTGCTCAGAGGTCACGTGTACTACTGTAGTGTAACTGTACATCAGTACTTACGTGTGGAGCAGCTGAGGATGAAGTACGTCAAACAACCAAAACCGATGAACACACTGAGCTAGCTTCACTGCCAACACCTGCTCACACACACACACACACACACAAAACAGTGTATGACACATCTGGAAAACTACACTTTAAGTTGATATACTGCTGGCCTTGTGAACACATTCAGACAGTGTGTGTACGTACCTGAGGTGCTTCTCTCATCAGGTGATCCAGGAAGTCCAACCAAGAGAAGAAGTTGGTCATGTGATTAGAAGCAGAAGACTCTGACCTGAGATCAGATCTGCAGTGAGAGAACTGAGAGCTGAAAACACAGACAGACAGCGTTACTCAGCTGGTAGTAGTAATAATAATAATAATAATAACTGCTTCATCTAGAAACATAGATCTGACTATAACTACATGATCATATTATATTTATAAATATAATAGACTATAACTACACCTGGTGTTAACCCTAACCTAACCCTCCTGATAGAGGTTAACCCTCCTGATAGAGGTTAACCTAACCCTCCTGATAGAGGTTAACCCTCCTGATAGAGGTTAACCTAACCCTCCTGATAGAGGTTAACCTAACCCTCCTGATAGAGGTTAACCTAACCCTCCTGATAGAGGTTAACCCTCCTGATAGAGGTTAACCCTCCTGATAGAGGTTAACCTAACCCTCCTGATAGAGGTTAACCTAACCCTCCTGATAGAGGTTAACCCTCCTGATAGAGGTTAACCTAACCCTCCTGATAGAGGTTAACCCTCCTGATAGAGGTTAACCCTCCTGATAGAGGTTAACCCTCCTGATAGAGGTTAACCTAACCCTCCTGATAGAGGTTAACCCTCCTGATAGAGGTTAACCTAACCCTCCTGATAGAGGTTAACCCTCCTGATAGAGGTTAACCTAACCCTCCTGATAGAGGTTAACCCTCCTGATAGAGGTTAACCTAACCCTCCTGATAGAGGTTAACCCTCCTGATAGAGGTTAACCTAACCCTCCTGATAGAGGTTAACCCTCCTGATAGAGGTTAACCTAACCCTACTGATTCTGCATCTGTTATCAGTACACAAGTCATTGTTTTTCTTGTATTATTTCTGCTGCTACTAGTATGACTTCACTCTGTACATGTATGAAGTGGTGTATGAAGTATGGATGACTGTTGTTCACATCTATTAAACATTTCCTCTGTTGCTCTCCCTGAGGGTTCAAAGGTCAGACGATGCTGTATGTCTAGATTGTAAATCCTCGGAGGAGACTCTGTGATTTGCGATGTCGGGTACCTCCATGGTGTATGAGGCCAGCTCTGCACCTCACCAGGATCCAGACTCTCCAGAGGCAGCAGGCAGTAAAGCTGCAGCAGCCTCCCAGCCAGCAGCTCTCCCAGCTGGGTATGATCGGCCAGAACCTCCCCCGAGGATTCAGACTGGAGCGCAGACAGCAGCAGGAGGCTCTCAAAGGCCTTCAGACACACTGAAGCCCTCTGTGGAGACAACAGCATGACCATGTGACCACCATGTGACAACAATGTGACCACCATGTGACCACCATGTGACCACCATGTGACAACCATGTGACAACAATGTGACGACCTTGTGACCACCATGTGACAACAATGTGACGACCATGTGACCACCATGTGACCACCATGTGACAACCATGTGACAACAATGTGACCACCATGTGACCACCATGTGACCACCATGTGACAACAATGTGACCACCATGCGACCACCATGCGACCACCATGCGACCACCATGCGACAACAATGTGACCACCATGTGACCACCATGTGACCACCATGTGACAACCATGCGACAACCATGCGACCACCATGTGACCACCATGTGACCACCATGTGACCAACAATGTGACCACCATGTGACCAACAATGTGACCACCATGTGACCACCATGTGACAACCATGCGACAACCATGCGACCACCATGCGACCACCATGTGACCACCATGTGACCAACAATGTGACCACCATGTGACCAACAATGTGACAACAATGCGACCACCATGCGACCACCATGTGACCACCATGCGACCACCATGTGACCACCATGTGACCAACAATGTGACCACCATGTGACCAACAATGTGACAACAATGTGACCACCATGTGACAACCATGCGACAACCATGCGACCACCATGCGACCACCATGTGACAACAATGTGACCACCATGTGACCACCATGTGACCACCATGTGACCAACAATGTGACCACAATGTGACAACAATGTGACCACCATGTGACCACCATGTGACCACCATGTGACCACCATGTGACAACAATGTGACAACAATGTGACCACCATGTGACAACAATGTGACCACCATGTGACCACCATGTGACCACCATGTGACAACAATGTGACCACCATGTGACAACAATGTGACAACAATGTGACCACCATGTGACCACCATGTGACAACAATGTGACAACAATGTGACCACCATGTGACAACAATGTGACCACCATGTGACCACCATGTGACAACAATGTGACAACAATGTGACCACCATGTGACCACCATGTGACCACCATGTGACAACAATGTGACCACAATGTGACCACCATGTGACCACCATGTGACCACCATGTGACCACCATGCGACAACCATGCGACAACCATGTGTCACGGCCCGGCTCTTGGTCGTAACAAATATGGAGACACACCAAGGTTTAAACTAAACAGTGACCATGATTTATTAACAGACACACAGGTTGACTAAAAATAATGGGTCTGGAGAGGGGGGCCCCCATGGGCAGACTGGTGAGCCTTTTATCTGCCACCCTCTGATTGGGGTTGATTGGCCAGCTCCGCCCATCCGGAACCACCTGAGAGGAGAGACCTGGGGAGAAGCAGAGGATCTTGCCCAGGTTACCTATAACAGACAGAGGGCCGTCACACCCCCCCCCCATAGAAAAAGGGTTCCAATGGAACTCTACTAATCATAGTAACGTTTAATATATCTCACAAAAAAGGGTTGGATAAATAAAAAAAACTGTTTCCTAGTTCCTACGCGTCTGCACCCAGCCACTCCTCCAACCTCAGCAGCAGGATCCTGCGAGCGATCTTAGTGGAGAGTAAGAAAGGAGGAAGATAACATTAGCAGGGTGCTCGGGACAACGCATCTGCCACTACATTGTCCTTCCCTCTAATGTGACGTATGTCCAAAGTATACCCCTGCAAAAATAAAGACCAGCGCACGAGTCTTTGATTCGGACACTTTAGCGAATTAAGGAAAGTCAAGGGGTTATGATCTGTATACACAATCAGAGGAGCAAGGCCAGACATAATGTACACCTCAAAATGAACTAAAGCCCAGACCAAGGCGAGAGCCTCCTTTTCAATGACGGAGTAGTTCAGCTGGTGCGTATTAAATTTCTTTGAAAAGAAACTAACTGGTTTGTCTATGCCAAGCTCATCGGCCTGGAGGAGCACAGCCCCTGCGCCCACCTGACTAGCGTCTACCTGGAGCTTAAAAAGCTCATCCATATGAGGAGCTGCCAACACCGGAGCAGCACAGAGAAGGGACTTCACATTTTCAAAAGCCTGCTGACAGACATCACTCCAAAAGTATTTAGCATCACCTCTCAACAAATTAGTGAGAGGGGCAACGACAGTGGAAAAATTCCTACAGAAACTGCGGTAGTAACCCACAAGGCCCAAAAATCGCTGCAGCTCTTTTTTGGTTGTGGGTCTTTGGTACATGTCAATTGCCTCTACTTTGGCACGCAACAGCGACACTGTCCCATGTCCGACCAGTCGTCCGAGGTAGGTCACCGACGCCTTTGCAAACTCGCATTTCGCTAGATTGACTGTGAGGCACGCTTCAGCCAATCGGCCGAATAAAGCATCGATACGCTGCAAGTGAGTTTCCCAGTTGTCAGAGTAGATGACAACATCATCTAAATACACTGCACAGCCCTCCAGGTCACGCACAACCATGTTCATTAAACGCTGAAACGTGGCTGGAGCATTTCTCAAACCAAACGGCATCACCGTGTAGGAATAAAGGCCGGAAGGAGTTATGAAAGCAGATATTTCTCGAGCCCTCTCGGACAATGGCACCTGCCAATATCCTTTCAACAAATCAAATTTTGAAATAAACGTTGCAGAGGAAACTTGGTCTACGCAATCATCCATACGTGGAAGTGGGTATGAATCTGGCTTTGTCACGTTATTAACCTTACGCAAGTCTGTGCAAAATCTTGGCGTATTATCAGGTTTTGGAACCGTCAAACATGGAGACGCCCAGCTGGACGATGACGGAACTGCAATGTTATTTTCGAGCATATATTTTATTTCCGAGTCCATCTGCTTACGTTTTTCTGGATTCACCCTATAAAAACGTTGACGAATGGGCCTTGCATCACCTACATCAATATCATGTTTGATTAAAGTTGTACGTGAAGGAGTATCACCAAAAAGAGATGGATAATTATGGATGAGGGTTATAAGCTGAGTGCGTTCAACCTCCCCCAAATGGCGCAACGAGCTGTCAAGGTTAACAAGTGATTCAGAATTTTTCAACCTACCATTCAGCAGGGATTGGTCAGGAGTGGACAACCCATCCTCCTCAGGCTCTGCCACCGCATGAGGGATGGAGTCCGCAAGGACTGTATTAGCCAAACCCGCCGGACGGGGGCATACTGGAGAGGACACACGATCGTAGTAAGTCTTCAGTAAGTTAATATGACAGAGTTGGTTAGGTTTCCTACGCAAAGGCGTGGCAATCAAATAGTTCTGGTCTGAAACTTTCTTTACAACTGTATGTGGACCAGTAAATTTAGCCTGAAAGGGGGAACCGACCAAAGGCAGCAGAGCGAGAACTTGATCACCCGGGGAAAACGTGCGTTGCTCGGATCGACGGTCATAAAGACGCTTCATTTTATGTTGGGCGCCTGCAAGTTTCTCTTTTGCTAGCTCACCAGCAGCATATAGCCTATTCCTGAATCCATTTACATAATGCAGCAAGTTTTTAGGTGGCTCAGAATTCTTCCAATCGTCCTGCAAGACTGCCAAAGGGCCACGCACTGTGTGTCCAAACACCAGATCATTTGGGCTAAAGCCTGTACTTTCCTGACTTACCTCCCTAGCCCCCAGCATCAACCGCGGTAACCCCTCTTCCCAGTCTCCCTCTAACTGAGTACAGTACGCACGGAGTAAAGACTTCAACGTGGCGTGGAACCTCTCAAGAGCTCCTTGACTCTGCGCGTGGTAGGCTGACGCCTTGTTATGTTTCACCCGGAGTTGTTTCAAAACCTGTGCAAACAGATGAGAGGAAAAGTTAGAACCTTGGTCTGATTGGATGACTTTGGGGATTCCAAATATGGAGATGAACTGAGTCAGGGCACGCACTACCGACTTAGTAGTGATGGTGCGTAATGGGTATGCTGCCGGATACCTAGTGCTCTGGCACATCACTGTCAACAGATAGGTTGCACCCGAACGCGAACGAGGTAGGGGACCAACACAGTCAATAATGAGATGCTCAAACGGTTGACCAATTGCCATAATTGGGCAGAGAGGAACAGGCTTTATGCTCTGATTCGGTTTTCCGGTCAACTGACACGTATGGCAAGTTTTAATATACGAGGCCACATCCCTCTTTAGACAAGGCCAAAAAAAATAACGCAAAATGCGATCATATGTTTTACGGACACCCATGTGTCCACCCTCGTCATGTGACACTTGCAAAACCAAACTACGAAATTTGGAAGGCACGACAATCTGGAAAATAGGATCTCCAACAAAATCAGGACCATGGGGCACCCACTTTCTCACAAGAACCTCATCATGAATGAAGTATGCCTGTGCACTGTCCCTCGCACCAGCAGCAGGGAGAGCCCTCTCAAACAGAGGCTTCAGAGAAGGGTCCACCTGCTGCTCTCTCACCAGGTCACCGTGCGAGACAGCCAAAGGAAAATCAGACAAGGATAACCTGACAGTGTCTGGGTCATCATCCACCTCAGCATCGTTTGCGCGGCGCATCGCACGGGTGACTGCACAAGCAGTGAACACCTCGGGCAACTCCCTTTCACTATCATCAGGCCTGTTTTTAACCAGCGGTACTGACGCTACCACAACGGATGGCCCATCAGCCCAAACGCGCGCACCAACCAAACCATTACCCAATATCATTGTGACTCCTTCAATTGGTAACGCTGGCCGAACTCCCACCTGCGCTTCACCCTGGAACAAATCAGAAAAGAGCCTTATCTTGTGTAGGGGAACCTTCAAAACGTTCATGCCCATTCCAAGGACTGGAATGAAGTCACCAGTATCAGAGTTTTCTGAAAACGGCAGAACTGACGCTACAATGAACGTGTCAAACGCACCAGTATCACGCAAAATTTTCACAGGAACCTTGTTGTCACCTTCCAACAGAGACACAAACCCTTCCGTTACGAATGGCAGATAAGAATCAAAACCTGGGGAGGGCTGAGTTTTGGGTGATGGTTCAGACTCTGGGGTGACATAACCGACCCGTTTCACCACAGGGGCAGCCATACCGGCCCCTTGCGGTTCCGAACCGTTCTGGGCACCACTCGATCCACTTCTTGGCCTGAGTGCATAACACTCAGACTTCCAATGTCCCTTTTTACGACAATAGTTACAAACTTTGTCAACCTCCCGTGCACTATGTTCACTCCTGTATACTGACCCGACGACTCTACCTAGACCAGCAGCAGGCTGCATATCAAACAAAGGGCTATTTCTCCTGAACCCAGAGTCAGCAACATAAGGGCGAGGCTCCCCAACCGTACCCCTATGCGTCAAGGTGTAGTCGTCTGCTAGCGCAGCAGCTTCAGCCACTGTTTTAACTTCCTTTTCACCGACGTAAGTAGCAATCTGTTGTGGAACTGCCGTCTTAAACTGCTCAAGCAATATCAGGTCGCACAAACTTTCAAAGTTGTCAACCTCCGAAGCAGTGCACCAGCGATTAAAGTGCAACACCAAGTCACGTGCAAATTCCAAATGTGACTGCGTCTTCCCTCTTCTCCAATTTCTGAAGTGCTGACGGTATGCCTCCGGCACCAACTCGTATACCTTCAGCACAGCAGCTTTAACTTTGGTATAACTTTGGCTATCAGTGTTACTCAGTGCTGCGTATGCCTCCTGAGCCTTTCCTGTGAAAGCACACTGCAACATCAACGTTCGCTCAGTGACGGGCCAACCCCGTGTATCCGCAATACGCTCGAACAAAGAAAAGAATGTGTCCGGGTCTCTTTCATTAAATTTGGGCAAAAGGCTCAGGTTACGAATAATATCAAAAGGACGCGAGGACGCACCACCAGACCCAAGTGAACCATGCCCATCAAACACTGAATCATCAGAACTACCCAAATCCAGCTTTCGTCGTTCCAACTCCATTTCACCTAGTTGCTTTTCCATTTTAATTTTTTCGAGTGCCAATTCCTTATCTATTTTCATTCTTTCATGTTCCAATTGTATCAACATCAGCTCTTTTTGTTGGTCAAATGTTAACCCAGGGACTATCGACCCCAGCGGAGGCAGCCCCTTTGCAACACTGGGAGAGGAAACCTGTGCGCACTTTTGCAAAATGTCATCTCTCTCCAGATTTACTATGAGACATTCCTTAACCTCCTGTTTTTTCTTTCCAGTTATTGCAACGCCATAATGTTCAGCGATTTGCAATAATTGAGCCTTTGTAAACCGTTCCAATAACTCCTCAGATGGAGCATCAAAAAATGTTTCTATGCCAGCCATGACTGCAGAATGCCTACGGACCCAAGAGCGCAGACCAAAACCCTCCGCTGCGCACTAGAGGCACTTAAACAACTCGTAGACGGTGCGTTCCCTCTAACTACCTACACAAAAATCTTATTAAGCTCAACCCTAGTCTTCATGTGGCTACTGGCAGCGGGTACTTACGCACTAAAGCCCATGGGTCGGAAAAGAAGACCAGCACGCTGGCGCCTCCCCCCAAGCACATGGATGTGCCCCCGAGACAACTGCTGCTAACCGCGGTCACCACAACACTACTGGTAGCGCTCAGCAACACCCAAAGGGATGAAGCCGTAACCTTACAGGGAAGCCCCGCAATTTTAATTGCACAACGGTGAGTCCTAGTACTGCGTCTTGCTCCAGGCTACCTATCAAGCAGAAATGAAAAACTACCTGAATGTTGCACAAAACAAATGCTCCCCCTCTCTCGTCCAAACACCGAGCAGAAAACAAAGTAGACCAAGTTTAATTTAATCAATAATATTTACTTTAACAAACCTCAGAGTGTCTCCCCAATGCCAATCAAGGCTTTACCACGACACACAGCGGTGCACTTTCCTATAGCCTCTTGGCCACCCGAATCAATTCATTTAACAACAAGAACAACAAGTGACGCCTCCTTTCCTTCAACAAAGGAACGTCCCAGGAGGTACACCCAAGTAATCAAGTGTGCCCCTACCACTCAAGGCACCTGGGAGCCACACAATCAACAAAAACCGAAATCAATCGATTTGAGCTCAACAAAAAATCCTTACCACTACCTGATTCAAACGGACGAGCCCCCAACTTGTCACGGCCCGGCTCTTGGTCGTAACAAATATGGAGACACACCAAGGTTTAAACTAAACAGTGACCATGATTTATTAACAGACACACAGGTTGACTAAAAATAATGGGTCTGGAGAGGGGGGCCCCCATGGGCAGACTGGTGAGCCTTTTATCTGCCACCCTCTGATTGGGGTTGATTGGCCAGCTCCGCCCATCCGGAACCACCTGAGAGGAGAGACCTGGGGAGAAGCAGAGGATCTTGCCCAGGTTACCTATAACAGACAGAGGGCCGTCACACATGTGACCACCATGTGACAAACATGTGACCGCAATGTGACCGCAATGTGACAACAATGTGACCACCATGTGACAACAATAATAATAATAATAATAATAATTTCAACTTATATAGCGCTTTTAAAAGATACACAAAGACGCTTAATGGTTGTCAATGTGACAACCATGTGACCACCATGTGACCACCATGTGACCACCATGTGACAACAATGTGACAACAATAATAATAATAATAATAATAATAATTTCAACTTATATAGCGCTTTTAAAAGATACACAAAGACGCTTAATGGTTGTCAATGTGACAACCATGTGACAACCATGTACTTGTCCTGTTAGACCTTAGTGCAGCATTTGACACCATTGACCATGACATCTTATTACAGAGACTAGACCAGTCGATTGGTATTAAAGGTACAGCATTAAGCTGGTTTAAGTCGTATTTATCAGATAGATCTCAGTTTGTATTTGTAAACGATGAGGCCTCGATGACCACCGCCGTTCGTCATGGAGTTCCACAAGGTTCTGTGCTTGGACCAATTTTATTCACCTTATATATGCTTCCTTTAGGCAATATTATCAGAAAACACTCCATAAACTTTCACTGTTATGCCGATGATACTCAACTATATCTGTCAATCAAGCCAGATGAAATCCACCAGGTCACTAAACTTCAAGCGTGTCTTAAAGACATCAAAACCTGGATGACCTGCAACTTCCTGTTGCTGAACTCTGACAAGACTGAAGTTATTCTACTCGGCCCAGAACACCTCAGAAATCAACTATCTGACGATATGGTTTCCCTGGATGGCATCGCTCTGGCATCCACCACCACCGTAAGGAATCTCAGAGTTATTTTTGACCAGGACCTATCCTTTGGCTCCCACGTGAAACAGATCTCAAGGACTGCCTTTTTTCACCTACGGAACATCTCAAAGATCCGGCACATCCTGTCTCAAAGCGATGCAGAAACATTGATCCACGCATTTGTTACTTCAAGACTGGATTACTGTAACTCCGTATTATCAGGCTGCTCCGGAAAGTCCCTTGGGTCTCTCCAGCTGATCCAGAATGCTGCAGCTCGTGTACTAACAAGGACTCGGAAGAGAGATCACATTACTCCTGTATTAGCTGCTCTCCACTGGCTTCCTGTAAGATCGAGAATCATATTTAAAATCCTCCTCCTCACCTATAAAGCCTTAGCTGGTGATGCACCATCATATCTTAAAGAGCTTATAGTGCCATATTACCCCACTAGAGCGTTACGCTCACTGAATGCAGGGTTACTTGTGGTTCCCAGAGTCTTAAAAAGTAGGTTGGGGGCTAGAGCTTTCAGTTATCGTGCTCCTCTTCTGTGGAATCAGCTTCCACTTTCAGTCCGGGGGGCAGACACAGTCACCTCATTTAAGAGTAGACTTAAGACTTTCCTCTTTGATAGCGCTTATACTTAGGGCTGTTTCAGGCTTATAGTTAGGGCTGGCTCAGGTTTGCCCTGGTCCAGCCCCTAGATATGCTGCTATAGGCCTAGACTGCTGGGGGACATCTTAGGATACACTGAGCTCCTCTTCTCTTCCTCTTTCACTCCTCTTCTCTTCCTCTTTCACTCCTCCTCTCCTCTTCTTTCTCTCCATCTGGATAAACTATTGTCTCTTCAATGCACATTACTAACTCTACTTTCTTTTTCCATGGATTCATGGCTGCCTGGAACCGGTCCTGCCCCGGGTCCTGCCGCCCCCCCACCCACCCCTCCTGCCATGGATCCATGGCTGCCTGGAACCGGTCCTGCCTGCTGCCATGGCCCTGCTGATGGAACCAGCCTGGAACCGGTCCTACCTGCTGCCATGGCCCTTCTGATGCCCCCCTCCTCTCTACCGCCTTCTGCTTCATGGATTATCAGGATCATGGACCATGCCTAATACTCATTATATGAATAATTTCTGTCATATTCATTGAATGTGCTGTAACTACGCTATTCATTCTGGCCACATGACATCTATTGCTTCTGTCCATCAGGAGAGGGATCCTCCTCTGTTGCTCTCCCTCAGGTTTCTTCCCTGTTTTCCCTGTGAAAGGGTTTTTACTATCTTTATTAGGGGAGTTGTTCCTGATCCGATGTGAGGTCCCGGGACAGGATGTTATGTTACAGACTGTAAAGCCCTCCGAGGCAAACTTGTATTTGTGATGTTGGGCTGTATAAAATAAACTGAATTGAACAATGTGACAACCATGTGACAACCATGTGACCATGTGACAACCATGTGACAACAATGTGACCACAATTGTTGGGGTTACTGCGAGTCAGTGGTTAAGGTACCCGTCTTTCAAACAGAGGATCGGTGGTTTGAGCCCCGGCTCCTCCAGTCCATGTTGATGTGTCCTTGAGCAAGACACTTAACCCTATAATGTTGCTGTGACTACGGTGTATAGAGCTTTGGATAAAAGCGTCAGCTAAATGAAATGTAACAACTTACTCAAGTTCAGATAAAGTGAAGGCTTGAAGAGTTTTTAAGGCTTCATATTTAAACAATGCAATGCTCCTCCACACTGGTTGATGACCAGTTAGTAGTGACTGTAAACTGGTTGATGACCAGTTAGTAGTGACTGTAAACTCGTTAATCGGGTGACCGAGGAGGAAGAGGAGGAGGAAGAGGTGACTGACCTGACTCTGGGCGAGCTGCAGCAGAGCCGACAGCAGACCGGACTCTGATGGGACAGGGCTGCCGGTAGATGAATCCGATTGGCTGGACGGCAGCGGCGGCTCTGTGCTGTGATTGGAGGCTCGTGCGCAGGGCTGTGATTGGTCAGAAGCTGCCGGTTGAGTCATCTGTAACAGGTATCTGAGCGTGTGCGGGTCCTGTTTGACTCTAGAGCAAACCACCAATAAGAACTGAGCTTCCTCCTTCTCAGTGTGGGAACCAGGAAGTGCACACAGACCAATCAGCTTCTGGGGGCGGAGCAGAGGTGACATCATCATGCCGCTCGTGACTCAAACTGTCCCAACACACACACAGGTGTGAGGTCTTACCTGCACAGGTGTGAGGTGTGAGGTCTTACCTGCACAGGTGTGAGGTCTTACCTGCACAGGCGTGAGGTCTTACCTGCACAGGTGTGAGGTCTTACCTGCACAGGCGTGAGGTCTTACCTGCACAGGCGTGAGGTCTTACCTGCACAGGCGTGAGGTCTTACCTGCACAGGCGTGAGGTCTTACCTGCACAGGCGTGAGGTCTTACCTGCACAGGCGTGAGGTCTTACCTGCACAGGCGTAAGGTCTTACCTGCACAGGCCGGTAGACGCCCACCAGCTGCAGCAGAGGCTTCTGGATCTGAGACAACAACTTGGAGAAGAACAACAAGACCTGCTGGACCATGCCTGGGGGGTACTGAGGAAGAGGAAGAGGAGGAGGAGGGTTAAACACGAGTGCACACAGACCGGAGTGGAATACAACTCCAATAGAATATATTGTTACCCGAGTCTTCTATTGTTACCTGAACCTTCTATTGTTTTGTTACCTGAGCCTTCTATTGTTTTGTTACCTGAGCCTTCTATTGTTTTGTTACCTGAGCCTTCTATTGTTACCTGAGCCTTCTATTGTTTTGTTACCTGAGCCTTCTATTGTTACCTGAGCCTTCTATTGTTTTGTTACCTGAGCCTTCTATTGTTTTGTTACCTGAGTCTTCTATTGTTTTGTTACCTGAGTCTTCTATTTTTACCTGAGCCTTCTATTGTTACCTGAGCCTTCTATTGTTTTGTTACCTGAGCCTTCTATTGTTTTGTTACCTGAGTCTTCTATTTTTACCTGAGCCTTCTATTGTTACCTGAGTCTTCTATTGTTTTGTTACCTGAGCCTTCTATTGTTACCTGAGTCTTCTATTGTTACCTGAGCCTTCTATTGTTTTGTTACCTGAGCCTTCTATTGTTTTGTTACCTGAGTCTATTGTTACCTGAGCCTTCTATGGTTACCTGAGCCTTCTATTGTTTTGTTACCTGAGTCTTCTATTTTTACCTGAGTCTTCTATTGTTTTGTTACCTGAGTCTTCTATTGTTACCTGAGTCTTCTATTGTTTTGTTACCTGAGCCTTCTATTGTTACCTGAGTCTTCTATTGTTTTGTTACCTGAGTCTTCTATTGTTACCTGAGTCTTCTATTGTTTTGTTACCTGAGCCTTCTATTGTTTTGTTACCTGAGTCTATTGTTACCTGAGCCTTCTATTGTTACCCGAGTCTTCTATTGTTACCTGAGTCTTCTATTGTTACCCGAGCCTTCTATTGTTACCTGAGCCTTCTATTGTTACCTGAGTCTTCTATTGTTACCTGAGCCTTCTATTGTTTTGTTACCTGAGCCTTCTATTGTTACCCAAGTCTTCTATTGTTACCTGAGCCTTCTATTGTTTTGTTACCTGAGTCTTCTATTGTTACCTGAGCCTTCTATTGTTACCTGAGCCTTCTATTGTTACCTGAGCCTTCTATTGTTTTGTTACCTGAGCCTTCTATTGTTACTTGAGTCTTCTATTGTTACCTGAGCCTTCTATTGTTTTGTTACCTGAGCCTTCTATTGTTACCTGAGTCTTCTATTGTTACCTGAGCCTTCTATTGTTTTGTTACCTGAGTCTTTTATTGTTACCGAAGCCTTCTATTGTTACCCGAGCCCTCTATTGTTACCCGAGCCTTCTATTGTTACCCGAGCCTTCTATTGTTACCTGAGCCTTCTATTGTTACCTGAGTCTTCTATTGTTACCTGAGCCTTCTATTGTTTTGTTACCTGAGCCTTCTATTGTTACCTGAGTCTTCTATTGTTACCTGAGCCTTCTATTGTTTTGTTACCTGAGCCCTCTATTGTTACCTGAGTCTTCTATTGTTACCTGAGCCTTCTATTGTTACCCAAGCCTTCTATTGTTACCCGAGCCTTCTATTGTTACCTGAGCCTTCTATTGTTTTGTTACCTGAGCCTTCTATTGTTACCCGAGTCTTCTATTGTTACCTGAGCCTTCTATTGTTTTGTTACCTGAGTCTTCTATTGTTACCTGAGCCTTCTATTGTTACCTGAGCCTTCTATTGTTACCTGAGCCTTCTATTGTTTTGTTACCTGAGCCTTCTATTGTTACCTGAGTCTTCTATTGTTACCTGAGCCTTCTATTGTTTTGTTACCTGAGCCTTCTATTGTTACCTGAGTCTTCTATTGTTACCTGAGTCTTCTATTGTTACCTGAGCCTTCTATTGTTTTGTTACCTGAGCCCTCTATTGTTACCTGAGTCTTCTATTGTTACCTGAGCCTTCTATTGTTACCCGAGCCTTCTATTGTTACCCGAGCCTTCTATTGTTACCTGAGTCTTCTATTGTTACCTGAGCCTTCTATTGTTTTGTTACCTGAGCCTTCTATTGTTACCCGAGTCTTCTATTGTTACCTGAGCCTTCTATTGTTTTGTTACCTGAGTCTTCTATTGTTACCTGAGCCTTCTATTGTTACCTGAGCCTTCTATTGTTACCTGAGCCTTCTATTGTTTTGTTACCTGAGCCTTCTATTGTTTTGTTACCTGAGCCTTCTATTGTTACCTGAGTCTTCTATTGTTACCTGAGTCTTCTATTGTTACCTGAGTCTTCTATTGTTACCTGAGCCTTCTATTGTTTTGTTACCTGAGTCTTTTATTGTTACCGAAGCCTTCTATTGTTACCCGAGCCCTCTATTGTTACCCGAGCCTTCTATTGTTACCCGAGCCTTCTATTGTTACCTGAGCCTTCTATTGTTACCTGAGTCTTCTATTGTTACCTGAGCCTTCTATTGTTTTGTTACCTGAGCCTTCTATTGTTACCTGAGTCTTCTATTGTTACCTGAGCCTTCTATTGTTTTGTTACCTGAGCCCTCTATTGTTACCTGAGCCTTCTATTGTTTTGTTACCTGAGCCCTCTATTGTTACCTGAGTCTTCTATTGTTACCTGAGCCTTCTATTGTTTTGTTACCCGAGTCTTTTATTGTTACCCGAGCCTTCTATTGTTACCCGAGCCTTCTATTGTTACCCGAGCCTTCTATTGTTACCCGAGCCTTCTATTGTTACCTGAGCCTTCTATTGTTTTGTTACCTGAGCCTTCTATTGTTACCCGATCCTTCTATTGTTACCCGAGCCTTCTATTGTTACCTGAGTCTTCTATTGTTACCTGAGCCTTCTATTGTTTTGTTACCTGAGCCTTCTATTGTTACCTGAGTCTTCTATTGTTACCTGATCCTTCTATTGTTACCTGAGTCTTCTATTGTTACCTGAGTCTTCTATTGTTACCTGAGCCTTCTATTGTTACCTGAGCCTTCTATTGTTACCTGAGCCTTTCCCAAAGTGCACAGAGTCTCCAACAGTTTGTGTTGCAGCAGATACTCCATACATGGTCCTGTGTCCTCCACCTGCAGATCAATACACCAGCTGATCAATACACCAGCTGATCAATAGACCTGTAGATCAATACACCAGCTGATCAATACAGTCTTTACCTGTTGTTTCTCTTCATACACCAGGATGTCCAACATCTGTCTGAGACACCAGGGGATCTCTGTCTGTTTGACAGGACGACTGTCATCTACACACACACGCACACACACACGCACACACACACACACAGTGAATCTGATTGGCTGATCTGGTGAACAGGTAACGTCTTCAGGTGAAAACTCACCTGTCGTCTGGATGTAATAGTTAGTTATTGATTTCCAATGATCCACAAAGGACTCCAGCAGGTCCACGGTAGGCTCCCTCTGAGAGACAGACAGGTAGAGAGACAGACAGGTGGAGAGGGGGACAGACGGGTAGAGAGACAGACAGGTGGAGAGGGGGACAGACGGGTGGAGAGACAGACGGGTAGAGAGGGGGACAGACGGGTGGAGAGACAGACGGGTAGAGAGGGGGACAGACGGGTAGAGAGGGGGACAGACGGGTAGGTACATACAGACGGGTAGAGAGGGGGACAGACGGGTAGGTACATACAGACGGGTAGGGAGGGGGACAGACGGGTAGGGAGGGGGACAGACGGGTAGGTACAGACAGACGGGTAGAGAGGGGGACAGACGGGTAGGTACAGACAGACGGGTAGAGAGGGGGACAGACGGGTAGGTACAGACAGACGGGTAGAGAGGGGGACAGACGGGTAGGTACAGACAGACGGGTAGAGAGGGGGACAGACGGGTAGGTACAGACAGACGGGTAGAGAGGGGGACAGACGGGTAGGTACAGACAGACGGGTACAGAGTTTACAATGTGGTCATTCTGTCTGAAGGTAAACCAGAAACTCCTGGACAAGCTAGCTTTAGCTGTTAGCATTGAAAACTACTTCCTGTCCCAGTGAAGGTGGTAGACAGACAGGCAGACAGAGAGACAGGCAGGTGGACAGACAGACAGACAGAGAGAGAGAGAGAGAGAGACAGACAGACAGACAGAGAGACAGACAGACAGACAGACAGGTGGACAGACAGACAGGCAGACAGAGAGAGAGACAGACAGGTGGACAGACAGACAGACAGTTCCCCTGTCTGCCCTCCACCTTCACATATATGAACTTTGTTGTTCGCGGGGTCACGTGACCAGCCGTTAACTCACCGTCTCCAGCGCGCGCAGCAACAAGCTGCTCAGTTTACTGAACGTCTCCATTCTCCCGGTGGGTTCTGGGTAGTTAACCGGTAGTTACCGGGTAGTTAACCGGTAGTTCACGAGTAGTTACCGGTAGTTACCGGGTAGACAGCTGACCACAAACAGCAACAACATCCGGGGACAATTTTCAAAATAAAAGAACACATACCGAATGAATTTGATCGCATCCGGTCAGAATAAGACTCGCTCCTCTTCTTCCGGGTGTGTTTTATCGTTTATTTCAAAACTAAATCACGAGAGAACCAAACTGAAATATATCCTTCTTTAGCTCTTTCTTTTGAAGATATAAGCTAAGCGGGCAGATGACCCGGAAGTACAAGCTTGTCAAAATAAAAGTAGATTACCCGGAAGTACGAGTCTGTCAAAAATAAAAGCAGGCTACCCGGAAGTTCAAGTCGGTCAAAAATAAAAGCCTCGGCAATAGAATGATTGTAGGCAAGAAGCTCTTATTTATAGTGATGTAAACACATAGCAGGTAACATTATAATATAAATAAAAGACAGGTGAGACAGACAGACAGGTGAGACAGTCTCCTCACTTCCTGTGTACTCTTCGTCTCCTCACTTCCTGTGTCCTCTTCGTCTCCTCACTTCCTGTGTCCTCTTCGTCTCCTCACTTCCTGTGTCCTCTTCGTCTCCTCACTTCCTGTGTCCTCTTCGTCTCTATGCCTCGTCTCTACACCTGGATGCTAACAGCTAACTGTGAGTACACCTGGTCCAGGATGCTAACAGCTAACTGAGTACACCTGGATGCTAACGGCTAACTGTGAGCACAACTGGTCCTGGATGCTAATGCTAACTGTGAGTACACCTGGATGCTAACGGCTAACTGTGAGTACAACTGGTCCTGGATGCTAATGCTAACTGTGAGTACACCTGGATGCTAACGGCTAACTGTGAGTACAACTGGTCCTGGATGCTAATGCTAACTGTGAGTACACCTGGATGCTAACTGTGTGCAGCTATCAGGTACCTGGAGAGCAACCCGGCTGACCGAGACCCTCGTACCCGACTGTGGCGGTGAAACAAGGATTTGAACCACCGACTTTCAGCTTGTTCCTGGGCTGGAACCATGAAACAGTGACATCACTTCCTGTTTCTACTTGTCCTAATAAACAAAAACCTGTCTGTCTGCATGTGAGTGAGGTGTTACTCATCGACATAGGAACAGTTTGATAGAGTAATAGTTTATTGGAGCATCTCTTTATAATAAATAACAAGAACAGAAGCCACAGTAGAGTCCAATAGAGTCCAGTGGTTTCCAGTAGAGTCCTTCAGAGTTCAGTAGAGTCCAGTGGTTTCCAGTAGAGTCCTTCAGAGTTCAGTAGAGTCCAGTGGTTTCCAGTAGAGTCCTTCAGAGTTCAGTAGAGTCCAGTGGTTTCCAGTAGAGTCCTTCAGAGTTCAGTAGAGTCCAGTGGTTTCCAGTAGAGCCCAGTAGAGTCAAGTGGTTTCCAGTAGAGCCCAGTAGAGCCCAGGAGAGTCAACTGGTTTCCAGTAGAGCCCAGCAGAGCCCAGTAGAGTCCAGTGGTTTCCAGTAGTCAATTGGTTTCCAGTAGAGTCCAGTGGTTTCCAGTAGAGCCCAGTAGAGTCCAGTGGTTTCCAGTAGAGCCCAGTAGAGTCCAGGAGAGTCAAGTGGTTTCCAGTAGAGTCCAGGAGAGTCAAGTGGTTTCCAGTAGAGTCCAGTAGAGTCAAGTGGTTTCCAGTAGAGTCCAGGAGAGTCAAGTGGTTTCCAGTAGAGTCCAGTAGAGTCAAGTGGTTTCCAGTAGAGTCAAGTGGTTTCCAGTAGAGTCCAGGAGAGTCAAGTGGTTTCCAGTAGAGCCCAGTAGAGTCCAGTGGTTTCCAGTAGAGTCCAGTGGTTTCCAGTAGAGTCCAGGTGTTTCCAGTAGAGCCCAGGAGAGTCAAGTGGTTTCCAGTAGAGCCCAGTAGAGTCCAGGAGAGTCAAGTGGTTTCCAGTAGAGTCCAGGAGAGTCAAGTGGTTTCCAGTAGAGTCAAGTGGTTTCCAGTAGAGCCCAGTAGAGTCCAGTGGTTTCCAGTAGAGTCCAGTGGTTTCCAGTAGAGTCCAGGTGTTTCCAGTAGAGCCCAGTAGAGTCCAGTGGTTTCCAGTAGAGCCCAGTAGAGTCCAGGAGAGTCAAGTGGTTTCCAGTAGAGTCCAGTAGAGTCAAGTGGTTTCCAGTAGAGTCCAGGAGAGTCAAGTGGTTTCCAGTAGAGTCCAGTAGAGTCCAGGAGAGTCAAGTGGTTTCCAGTAGAGTCCAGTAGAGTCCAGGAGAGTCAAGTGGTTTCCAGTAGAGTCCAGGAGAGTCAAGTGGTTTCCAGTAGAGTCCAGGAGAGTCCAGGAGAGTCAAGTGGTTTCCAGTAGAGTCCAGTAGAGTCCAGTAGAGTCCAGTAGAGTCCAGGAGAGTCAAGTGGTTTCCAGTAGAGTCCAGGAGAGTCAACTGGTTTCCAGTAGAGCCCAGTAGAGTCCAGTGGTTTCCAGTAGAGTCCAGTGGTTTCCAGTAGAGTCCAGGTGTTTCCAGTAGAGTCCAGGAGAGTCAAGTGGTTTCCAGTAGAGCCCAGTAGAGTCCAGGAGAGTCAAGTGGTTTCCAGTAGAGTCCAGGAGAGTCAAGTGGTTTCCAGTAGAGTCCAGGAGAGTCAAGTGGTTTCCAGTAGAGTCAAGTGGTTTCCAGTAGAGCCCAGTAGAGTCCAGTGGTTTCCAGTAGAGTCCAGTGGTTTCCAGTAGAGCCCAGTAGAGTCCAGGAGAGTCAAGTGGTTTCCAGTAGAGTCCAGTAGAGTCAAGTGGTTTCCAGTAGAGTCCAGGAGAGTCAAGTGGTTTCCAGTAGAGTCCAGTAGAGTCAAGTGGTTTCCAGTAGAGTCCAGTAGAGTCAAGTGGTTTCCAGTAGAGTCCAGGAGAGTCAACTGGTTTCCAGTAGAGCCCAGTAGAGTCCAGTGGTTTCCAGTAGAGTCCAGTGGTTTCCAGTAGAGTCCAGGTGTTTCCAGTAGAGTCCAGGAGAGTCAAGTGGTTTCCAGTAGAGCCCAGTAGAGTCCAGGAGAGTCAAGTGGTTTCCAGTAGAGTCCAGGAGAGTCAAGTGGTTTCCAGTAGAGTCCAGGAGAGTCAAGTGGTTTCCAGTAGAGTCAAGTGGTTTCCAGTAGAGCCCAGTAGAGTCCAGTGGTTTCCAGTAGAGTCCAGTGGTTTCCAGTAGAGCCCAGTAGAGTCCAGGAGAGTCAAGTGGTTTCCAGTAGAGTCCAGTAGAGTCAAGTGGTTTCCAGTAGAGTCCAGTAGAGTCCAGTGGTTTCCAGTAGAGTCCAGGTGTTTCCAGTAGAGCCCAGTAGAGTCCAGTGGTTTCCAGTAGAGCCCAGTAGAGTCCAGGAGAGTCAAGTGGTTTCCAGTAGAGTCCAGTAGAGTCAAGTGGTTTCCAGTAGAGTCCAGGAGAGTCAAGTGGTTTCCAGTAGAGTCCAGTAGAGTCAAGTGGTTTCCAGTAGAGCCCAGTAGAGTCCAGGAGAGTCAAGTGGTTTCCAGTAGAGTCCAGGAGAGTCAAGTGGTTTCCAGTAGAGCCCAGTAGAGCCCAGGACAGCAGACGTGTTCAAACTATTCATCACATTGTAAGTGTTCACTCTTTTACAATAAATCTGGAGTTAACATTAAAATCAGGAAATTCTCTGAAACACAAACTAACTTTAAACTCTCTGAACTACGGAAGCCCAGAAGGACAACAAGCTAAGCTAAGCTAAGCTAACAGCATCTTCCTGCTTCCAGGACCTGGTCTGACTACGGGCGCCATGTTCCTTTCCAATTCTAAACATAACGAGCCAAATGATGGAGATATTTACAGTCTTCTCTTTAGATAAACACCAGAGCCATATACAGGTGGAGTTACACCAGTCAGACCAGAGCCATATACAGGTGGAGTTACACCAGTCAGACCAGAGCCAAATACAGGTGGAGTTACACCAGTCAGACCAGAGCCATATACAGGTGGAGTTACACCAGTCAGACCAGAGCCATATACAGGTGGAGTTAGACCAGTCAGACCAGAGCCATATACAGGTGGAGTTACACCAGTCAGACCAGAGCCATATACAGGTGGAGTTACACCAGTCAGACCAGAGCCAAATACAGGTGGAGTTACACCAGTCAGACCAGAGCCAAATACAGGTGGAGTTACACCAGTCAGACCAGAGCCATATACAGGTGGAGTTACACCAGTCAGACCAGAGCCATATACAGGTGGAGTTAGACCAGTCAGACCAGAGCCAAATACAGGTGGAGTTACACCAGTCAGACCAGAGCCATATACAGGTGGAGTTACACCAGTCAGACCAGAGCCATATACAGGTGGAGTTACACCAGTCAGACCAGAGCCATATACAGGTGGAGTTAGACCAGTCAGACCAGAGCCATATACAGGTGGAGTTACACCAGTCAGACCAGAGCCATATACAGGTGGAGTTAGACCAGTCAGACCAGAGCCAAATACAGGTGGAGCTACACCAGTCAGACCAGAGCCAAATACAGGTGGAGCTACACCAGTAATACCAGTTAGACCAGAGCCATATACAGGTGGAGTTACACCAGTCAGACCAGAGCCAAATACAGGTGGAGTTACACCAGTCAGACCAGTCAGACCAGAGCCATATACAGGTGGAGTTAGACCAGTCAGACCAGAGCCATATACAGGTGGAGTTACACCAGTCAGACCAGAGCCATATACAGGTGGAGTTACACCAGTCAGACCAGAGCCATATACAGGTGGAGTTACACCAGTCAGACCAGAGCCAAATACAGGTGGAGTTAGACCAGTCAGACCAGAGCCAAATACAGGTGGAGTTAGACCAGTCAGACCAGAGCCAAATACAGGTGGAGCTACACCAGTAATACCAGTTAGACCAGAGCCATATACAGGTGGAGTTACACCAGTCAGACCAGAGCCAAATACAGGTGGAGTTACACCAGTCAGACCAGTCAGACCAGAGCCATATACAGGTGGAGTTACACCAGTCAGACCAGTCAGACCAGAGCCAAATACAGGTGGAGCTACACCAGTAATACCAGTTAGACCAGAGCCATATACAGGTGGAGTTACACCAGTCAGACCAGAGCCAAATACAGGTGGAGTTAGACCAGTCAGACCAGTCAGACCAGAGCCAAATACAGGTGGAGCTACACCAGTAATACCAGTTAGACCAGAGCCAAATACAGGTGGAGTTACACCAGTCAGACCAGTCAGACCAGAGCCAAATACAGGTGGAGCTACACCAGTAATACCAGTTAGACCAGAGCCATATACAGGTGGAGTTACACCAGTCAGACCAGAGCCAAATACAGGTGGAGTTACACCAGTCAGACCAGTCAGACCAGAGCCATATACAGGTGGAGTTAGACCAGTCAGACCAGAGCCATATACAGGTGGAGTTACACCAGTCAGACCAGAGCCATATACAGGTGGAGTTACACCAGTCAGACCAGAGCCATATACAGGTGGAGTTACACCAGTCAGACCAGAGCCATATACAGGTGGAGTTAGACCAGTCAGACCAGAGCCAAATACAGGTGGAGCTACACCAGTTAGACCAGTCAGACCAGAGCCATATACAGGTGGAGTTACACCAGTTAGACCAGAGCCATATACAGGTGGAGTTACACCAGTCAGACCAGTCAGACCAGAGCCATATACAGGTGGAGTTACACCAGTGAGACCAGAGCTGAGCTAAAATAAAGACGTGCAGTTTGTTGGAAGTTTCAGGAAGTAGCAAAAGGAAAGCAGGATATGATGTCAGACTTCGTAAAACGTTCATAAAGGAAACATGCAAAACTCAAACAGGAACTGAGGGGTAACTTAGCAACAGGGTCCCCCTCCATGTGAGGTGAGAGTTGATTGACAGGTCTGTGATTGGTTGATTAAAAGGCGTGGGAACGGGTTAGCCCCTCCCCTTGCCTGCGGTCAGAGCCTATCAGAGCTCAGCAGTTGCCGGAGTTCCGGAACTCTCCGTTCTCTGTGATCTGCAGAGAGGACGTGTTGCTAGGCGACAGGCCGTTCCTCTGGGATGTCACGGCGTAACGCTCCTTCAGCTGAGCTAGCGCCGCCATTAGCCGCCCGTTAGCTGCATCCAGGCTGCAGATCCTCTTCTCCTGAGAGACAGACAGGCAGACAGACAGGGTGTCAGTACAAGACAAGTAAGACAAGGAGCTACAAGGAACTGTCTCAAACAGACAGACAGACAGACAGGTAGTCAGACAGACAGACAGACAGGTAGTCAGTCAGACAGACAGACAGACAGACAGAGAGGTAGTCAGACAGACAGGTAGTCAGACAGACAGACAGTCAGACAGAGAGGTAGTCAGACAGACAGGTAGTCAGACAGACAGACAGGTAGTCAGACAGACAGGTAGACAGACAGACAGGTAGTCAGACAGACAGACAGACAGAGAGGTAGTCAGACAGACAGGTAGTCAGACAGACAGACAGACAGACAGACAGACAGGTAGACAGACAGACAGGTAGTCAGACAGACAGACAGGTAGTCAGACAGACAGACAGACAGACAGACAGACAGACAGACAGGTAGTCAGACAGACAGACAGACAGACAGACAGACAGGTAGTCAGACAGACAGACAGACAGACAGGTAGTCAGACAGACAGACAGACAGACAGGTAGTCAGACAGACAGACAGACAGACAGGTAGTCAGACAGACAGACAGACAGACAGACAGACAGGTAGTCAGACAGACAGACAGACAGACAGACAGACAGGTAGTCAGACAGACAGACAGACAGACAGACAGGTAGTCAGACAGACAGACAGACAGACAGACAGACAGGTAGTCAGACAGACAGACAGACAGACAGACAGACAGGTAGTCAGACAGTCAGACAGACAGACAGACAGACAGACAGGTAGTCAGACAGACAGACAGACAGACAGACAGGTAGTCAGACAGACAGGTAGTCAGACAGTCAGACAGACAGACAGGTAGACAGACAGACAGACAGACAGGTAGTCAGACAGTCAGACAGACAGACAGGTAGACAGACAGACAGACAGACAGACAGGTAGTCAGACAGTCAGACAGACAGACAGGTAGACAGACAGACAGGTACCTGTGCCTCTATGATCTTCTGTTTGGAGTCGACCACAGCCTGCATGTCAGAGTGATCCTTCTTCAGCTCCTCCTCTACGGCCATCAACCTGCACAGGTCAAAGGTCAGACAGGTAAGGAGAGACAGACAGCTGTACAGACAGATAGAGATACAGACAGACAGACCTGCTGATGATGCTGTTCATCTGGAGATCTTTATCGTCCTGCAGACGCCTCAGTCTGCTCTCTGTGTCCTCCAACCGCACCTGAGACACACACACACACACAGTCATCAGCTTATCTACAGTGTGACTGTAAGTGTGTGACTGTAGGTGTGCGACGGTAGGTGTGTGACTGTAAGTGTGACTGTAGGTGTGTGACTGTAAGTGTGTGACTGTAGGTGTGTGACGGTAGGTGTGTGACTGTAAGTGTGTGACTGTAGGTGTGTGACTGTAAGTGTGTGACTGTAGGTGTGCGACGGTAGGTGTGTGACTGTAGGTGTGTGACTGTAAGTGTGCGACGGTAAGTGTGCGACGGTAAGTGTGTGACTGTAGGTGTGACTGTAGGTGTGTGACTGTAAGTGTGTGACTGTGGGTGTGCGACGGTAGGTGTGTGACTGTAAGTGTGTGACTGTAGGTGTGCGACGGTAGGTGTGTGACTGTAAGTGTGTGACTGTAAGTGTGACTGTAGGTGTGCGACGGTAGGTGTGTGACTGAAAGTGTGTGACTAAGTGTGACTGTAGGTGTGCGACGGTAGGTGTGTGACTGTAAGTGTGACTGTAGGTGTGTGACTGTAAGTGTGTGAATGTAAGTGTGACTGTAGGTGTGTGACTGTAAGTGTGCGACGGTAAGTGTGCGACGGTAAGTGTGTGACTGTAGGTGTGTGACTGTAGGTGTGTGACTGTAAGTGTGTGACTGTAGGTGTGCGACGGTAGGTGTGTGACTGTAAGTGTGTGACGGTAGGTGTGTGACTGTAGGTGTGTGACTGTAAGTGTGCGACGGTAAGTGTGCGACGGTAAGTGTGTGACTGTAGGTGTGACTGTAGGTGTGTGACTGTAAGTGTGTGACTGTGGGTGTGCGACGGTAGGTGTGTGACTGTAAGTGTGTGACTGTAGGTGTGCGACGGTAGGTGTGTGACTGTAAGTGTGTGACTGTAAGTGTGACTGTAGGTGTGCGACGGTAGGTGTGTGACTGAAAGTGTGTGACTAAGTGTGACTGTAGGTGTGCGACGGTAGGTGTGTGACGGTAGGTGTGTGACTGTAAGTGTGACTGTAAGTGTGTGACTGTAGGTGTGTGACGGTAGGTGTGCGACGGTAAGTGTGTGACTGTAGGTGTGTGACTGTAGGTGTGACTGTAAGTGTGTGACTGTAGGTGTGTGACTGTAGGTGTGCGACGGTAGTTGTAGGTGTGTGTGACTTTAGATGTGTGACTGTAGATGTGTGACTGTAGATGTGTGACGGTAGATGTGTGACTTTAATTGTGTAACTGTAGGTGTGACTGCAGGTGTGTGACTGTAGGTGTGTGACTGTAGGTGTGACTGTAAGTGTGTGACTGTAAGTGTGTGACTGCAGGTGTGCGACGGTAGGTGTGTGTGACTGTATATGTGTGACTGTATATGTGTGACTGTAGGTGTGACTGTAGGTGTGTGAGTGTAGATGTGTGACGGTAGCTGTGTGTGACGGTAGATGTGTGACGGTAGATGTGTGACTGCAGGTGTGTGACTGTAGGTGCCCTCCGAGGCAAACTTGTATTTGTGATGTTGGGCTATATAAAATAAACTGAATTGAATTGACTGCAGGTATGTGACTGTAGGTGTGCGACGGTAGGTGTGGCTGTAGGTGTGACTTTAGATGTGACTGTATGTGTGGGACTGTATATGTGTGACTGTAGATGTGTGACTGTGTGTGTGACTGTAGGTGTGTGGCTGTAGGTGTGACTGTAAGTGTGTGACTGTAAGTGTGTGGCTGTAGGTGGATCAGGTCTCAGCTGACACACCTGGTACTCCTGCAGCATGCGCTGGTTCTGCTGATCCTGGACCATCAGTCGGGCTTCACACTCGTCCTGCCGCATCGCTGCAACTCGCAACTTCTCCTGTAGCAACGCAATCTCTTGCTGGTACTGTACACACACACACACACACACACACACACACACACACACACACACAAACAATCAAACCCAGTAGAACCAGTAGTACCAGTAGACCCAGTAGAACCAGTCGTCTCCTACCTTCTCGATGAGGGCGTCCTCATGGCGCTCATCCTCCGGCTCGCCGTAGGAAGAGGCGGAGTTCATGTTGAGCAGCCAGGCGGCCGTCCGGTCCAAAGCACAGGGAGATGGAGCCTGAACACACACACACACACACACACACACACACACACACACACAGTTACAGCAGCAATGGGTCAAAGGTCAAAGGTCAGAACAGGTGACCCCTACCTTGGCCGCGGGGCGCTGTTTCTCAGGGCTGTCTCCTTTAGAGGACGAGGACGTTTGTCTGAGCCGTGACTGACCGCTGCCCGGCCAATCAGGACTCGATGACATCATGCTGCCGGAGGCTGGGCGAGCAGGGTAGGCGGGGCCTCCACCGCCGCTCAGCATGCTGGGAGGAGTCCGACCTCGAGGAGGTCCAGGAGGAGCAGAGGAGGGGGGGGGAGGCTGGTCGATGCGTCTCTGAGGACCCGAGGTCTGACGAGAGGGGGCGGAGCCAGCTGAGGGGAGGAGCCACAGCAATGACATCATCAGGACATATATATATATATATATATATATATATATACTGTCACACACCTACAGTCACACATACTGTCACACTTACAGTCACACACTTACAGTCACACACCTACAGTCGTGCACCTATAGTCACACACCTACAGTCACACACCTACAGTCACACATACGTCACACTTACAGTCACACACCTACAGTCACACATACCGTCGCACACCTACAGTCACACACCTACAGTCACACATACGTCACACATATAGTCACACACCTACAGTCGCACACCTACAGTCACACATCTACAGTCACACACCTACAGTCACACATACGTCACACATATAGTCACACACCTACAGTCACACATACTGTCACACTTACAGTCACACGCTTACAGTCACACATACCGTCGCACACCTACAGTCACACACCTACAGTCACACATACGTCACACTTACAGTCACACACCTACAGTCACACATACCGTCGCACACCTACAGTCACACATACGTCACACATATAGTCACACATCTATAGTCACACACCTACAGTCACACACCTACAGTCACACATACGTCACACATATAGTCACACATCTATAGTCACACACCTACAGTCACACACCTACAGTCACACATACGTCACACATATAGTCACACACTTACAGTCACACTTAGTCACACCTACAGTCACATACCTACAGTAACACACCTACAGTCACACATCTACACTGAGACAGGTCTAGGTACCTGTGAGAGTCTCAGAGAGAGACATGGCCGACAGCCCCACAGGCATCTGGGTAAGAAACGCCGGTTTGGTTGCCTCGGCGACGCCGTCCGAGGGTGTGGCGTCCGCCGGGTGTTGCAGTTGCCGCGGCGACGTGGCGGTCATGTGATACACGGGATTCTGGAAGGAAAGGGGGAGGAGTCCCGTCCTGCGCTGCCATTGGCCGTCGTCGAGGCCGTCGCTGGGGGAGGAGTCCTGCAGGTCGACTGGAGACAGACTGCGGCTGTCATTGGTCAGATCAGGCCCCTCCCTCCGGCTCTCATTGGTCATCTCAAAACCAGCTTCGTTCTCATTGGGCTCAGAATACGACGAGCTCGCCGCCGGGGAGCCCTGCAGTCCTGCAGGAAGTGACATCAGCACGACACCGAAGGTCAGATTCAGAGGTCAAAGGTCACATCCTGAGTTCAGGACAACAACAAAGGTCAAAGGTCACCTGATGCCGGCTGCAGACTGGATCCCTTGGTGACGAAGAACAAGTCTTTGTTCTCTGGAGTCGGAGAGGGAAGTCTGGTGAAGTCTACCAAACTACACGCACACACACACACACACACACACACACACACACCCATTAGACGGGTTACTTCAAAGAAACAATGTATTCTTGTCCTAGTGAGTTATCCCAGTGTTATTACAATGTTGTATTACAGTGCTTTATTACAGTGTGTTATTGCAGTGTGGTATCAGTGTTTTATTACAGTGTTATCGCAGTGTGTTATTACAGTGTGTTATCAAAGTGTTTTATCACAGTGCGTTATTACAGCGTGTTATTGCAGTGCGTTATCACAGTGTGTTATCACAGTGTGTTATCGCAGTGTGTTATCGCAGTGTTTTATCGCAGTGTTTTATCACAGTGTTTTATTGCAGTGTGTTATTGCAGTGTGTTATTACAGTGTGTTATTACAGCGTGTTATTACAGTGTGTTATCGGAGTGTGTTATCACAGTGTGTTATTACAGCGTGTTATTACAGTGTGTTATTACAGTGTGTTATTACAGCGTGTTATTACAGTGTGTTATTACAGTGTTTTATCGCAGTGTTTTATCGCAGTGTTTTATTGCAGCGTGTTATTACAGTGTGTTATTACAGTGTGTTATTACAGTGTGTTATTACAGTGTGTTATTACAGTGTGTTATTGCAGCGTGTTATTGCAGCGTGTTATTGCAGCGTGTTATTGCAGCGTGTTATTACAGCGTGTTATCGCAGTGTGTTATCGCAGTGTGTTATCGCAGTGTGTTATCGCAGTGTGTTATCACAGTGTGTTATTACAGCGTGTCATTACAGCGTGTTATTACAGCGTGTTATTACAGTGTGTTATTACAGTGTGTTATTGCAGTGCGTTATCGCAGTGCGTTATCGCAGTGTGTTATCGCAGTGCGTTATCGCAGTGTGTTATTACAGTGTGTTATTGCAGTGTGTTATTACAGTGTGTTATTACAGCGTGTTATTACAGTGTGTTATCGGAGTGTGTTATCACAGTGTGTTATTACAGCGTGTCATTACAGCGTGTTATTACAGTGTGTTATTACAGTGTGTTATTACAGCGTGTTATTACAGTGTGTTATTACAGTGTTTTATCGCAGTGTTTTATCACAGTGTTTTATTGCAGCGTGTTATTGCAGTGTGTTATCACAGTGTTTTATCGCAGTGTTTTATTGCAGCGTGTTATTACAGTGTGTTATTGCAGCGTGTTATTACAGTGTGTTATTGCAGCGTGTTATTGCAGCGTGTTATTGCAGCGTGTTATTGCAGCGTGTTATTACAGCGTGTTATTACAGTGTGTTATCGGAGTGTGTTATCGCAGTGTGTTATCGGAGTGTGTTATCGCAGTGTGTTATCGCAGTGTGTTATCGCAGTGTGTTATTACAGTGTGTTATTGCAGCGTGTTATTGCAGCGTGTTATTGCAGCGTGTTATTGCAGCGTGTTATTACAGCGTGTTATTACAGTGTGTTATCGGAGTGTGTTATCGCAGTGTGTTATCACAGTGTGTTATCACAGTGCGTTATCACAGTGTTTTATCGCAGTGTGTTATTGCAGTGTGTTATCACAGTGTTTTATCGCAGTGTTTTATTGCAGCGTGTTATTACAGTGTGTTATTGCAGCGTGTTATTACAGTGTGTTATTGCAGCGTGTTATTGCAGCGTGTTATTGCAGCGTGTTATTGCAGCGTGTTATTACAGCGTGTTATTACAGTGTGTTATCGGAGTGTGTTATCGCAGTGTGTTATCGGAGTGTGTTATCGCAGTGTGTTATCGCAGTGTGTTATCGCAGTGTGTTATTACAGTGTGTTATTGCAGCGTGTTATTGCAGCGTGTTATTGCAGCGTGTTATTGCAGCGTGTTATTACAGCGTGTTATTACAGTGTGTTATCGGAGTGTGTTATCGCAGTGTGTTATCGGAGTGTGTTATCGCAGTGTGTTATCGCAGTGTGTTATCGCAGTGTGTTATTACAGCGTGTCATTACAGCGTGTTATTACAGCGTGTTATTACAGCGTGTTATTGCAGCGTGTTATTGCAGCGCGTTATCGCAGTGCGTTATCGCAGTGCGTTATCGCAGTGCGTTATCGCAGTGCGTTATCGCAGTGCGTTATCACAGTGTGTTATCACAGTGTGTTATTGCAGTGTGTTATCGCAGTGTGTTATTGCAGTGCGTTATCGCAGTGTGTTATTGCAGTGCGTTATCGCAGTGCGTTATCGCAGTGCGTTATTACAGTGCGTTATCGCAGTGCGTTATCGCAGTGCGTTATCGCAGTGCGTTATCGCAGTGCGTTATCGCAGTGCGTTATCGCAGTGCGTTATCGCAGTGTGTTATCGCAGTGTGTTATTACAGTGTTATCACAGTGTGTTATCACAGTGTGTTATTACAGTGTTATCGCAGTGTGTTATTGCAGTGTGTTATTACAGTGTTATCACAGTGTGTTATTACAGTGTGTTATTACAGTGTGTTATCACAGCTAACAGAACCCATGATACTCACCCTCCATCGAGTCCGACGCCACCCTGCAGGCCAATAGAGGGATTACAAGCCGCCAGAGGAGGGGAGAGGGGCGGGGACAGAGGGGGCGGGGACAGAGGAGGCGGGGACACCACACGCTGAGGCTCTGGAGACGGCATGGCCACGCCCCCTGGGTTGACCACGCCTCCAGGGTTAGCCAGTGCCGCTGACACTTCTCTGATGATCCGAGGAAGAGGACCGAGCTTTGACAGGCACGACTGGAGACAGACAGACAGGTAGGGGAGGGTGTCAGACTGTCACCACTCTCTAAATATAAAGCTATAGCCAGCATCTGGTTAGCTTAGCTTAGCATGAAGACTGGAAACATCCACATGCCAGCGCCTCTAAAGCTCACTGTTGGGACTATTTCACTGTTGGGATTATTGGACTACCAGCAGACACACTGCTAGAATGGACTTTTTCATTAATTGATCATTGTTCACATCACTGCCAGTGAGGATTGCTGATGGGATATTTATCATTTATTTGACTTGTACTGAATAGAAATTAGAGACATTATCTGTGTTGTTCCATCCAATCACGGAGCTTCGTGGGATTATGAGGAAAACATCTCAGTCTCCTACTCTGTTCAATCCAGAGCTTTACAGTCTCACTGGTGGAGTCTAAGAATTGTATTATTGTTGCTCACAGGACTAGACTGGGTCACCTGTTCAGGTGCGTTACCTGATCCAGCTCAGTCAGCAGGGTGTGCAGGCTGGACAGCTCTCGGCCGAGGTCGATGTATCCGTCAAAACCGGCGGTGTGGTTCAGTCCGTCAGGATTGGAGATCTCCTGCAGGAAACGCTGCATGCTGCTCCACTGCCGCTCCACGAAGTCGTTCATGAACAACATGTACTCCTCTTTAGTCCCAAACCTGCAACCACATACAGGTAACACACTCAGGTAACACACACAGGTAACACACACAGGTAACATGTACAGGTAACACACACAGGTAACACACTCAGGTAACATGTACAGGTAACACACTCAGACACTCAGGTAACACGTACAGGTAGCACATACAGGTAACACACTCAGGTAACACACTCAGGTAACACATACAGGTAACACGTACAGGTAACACGTACAGGTAACACGTACAGGTAGCACATACAGGTAACACATACAGGTAACACACTCAGGTACAAGCACAGGTAACACGTACAGGTAACAGTAACACATGCAGGTAACATGCAGGTACAAGCACAGGTAACACATACAGGTACAAGCACAGGTACAAGCACAGGTAACACATACAGGTACAAGCACAGGTACAAGCACAGGTAACACATACAGGTACAAGCACAGGTAACACGTACAGGTACAAGCACAGGTAACACGTACAGGTACAAGCACAGGTAACACGTACAGGTACAAGCACAGGTAACACGTACAAGCACAGGTAACATGTACAGGTAACACGTACAGGTACAAGCACAGGTAACACGTACAGGTACAAGCACAGGTAACACGTACAAGCACAGGTAACACGTACAGGTAACACGTACAGGTACAAGCACAGGTAACACGTACAGGTACAAGCACAGGTAACACGTACAGGTACAAGCACAGGTAACACGTACAAGCACAGGTAACATGTACAGGTAACACGTACAGGTACAAGCACAGGTAACACGTACAGGTACAAGCACAGGTAACACGTACAAGCACAGGTAACACATACAGGTAACACGTACAGGTACAAGCACAGGTAACATGTACAGGTACAAGCACAGGTACACGTACAGGTACAAGCACAGGTACAAGCACAGGTAACACGTACAGGTACAAGCACAGGTACACGTACAGGTACAAGCACAGGTACAAGCACAGGTAACACGTACAGGTACAAGCACAGGTAACACGTACAAGCACAGGTACACGTACAGGTACAAGCACAGGTACAAGCACAGGTACACGTACAGGTACAAGCACAGGTACAAGCACAGGTAACACGTACAGGTACAAGCACAGGTAACACGTACAGGTACAAGCACAGGTACAAGCACAGGTAACACGTACAGGTACAAGCACAGGTAACACGTACAGGTAGCACATACAGGTAGCACATACAGGTAACACACTCAGGTAACACACTCAGATAACACACTCAGATAACACATACAGGTAACACGTACAGGTAACACGTACAGGTAACACACTCAGGTACAAGCACAGGTAACACGTACAGGTAACAGTAACACATGCAGGTAACATGCAGGTACAAGCACAGGTACAAGCACAGGTAACACATACAGGTACAAGCACAGGTACAAGCACAGGTAACACATACAGGTACAAGCACAGGTACAAGCACAGGTAACACGTACAGGTACAAGCACAGGTAACACGTACAGGTACAAGCACAGGTAACACGTACAGGTACAAGCACAGGTAACACGTACAAGCACAGGTAACACGTACAGGTAACACGTACAGGTACAAGCACAGGTAACATGTACAGGTACAAGCACAGGTAACACGTACAGGTACAAGCACAGGTACACGTACAGGTACAAGCACAGGTAACACGTACAGGTAACACGTACAGGTACAAGCACAGGTAACACGTACAGGTACAAGCACAGGTACACGTACAGGTACAAGCACAGGTACAAGCACAGGTAACACGTACAGGTACAAGCACAGGTAACACGTACAGGTACAAGCACAGGTAACATGTACAGGTACAAGCACAGGTAACATGTACAGGTACAAGCACAGGTACAAGCACAGGTAACACGTACAGGTACAAGCACAGGTACAAGCACAGGTACACGTACAGGTACAAGCACAGGTAACACGTACAGGTAACACGTACAGGTACAAGCACAGGTAACACGTACAGGTACAAGCACAGGTACACGTACAGGTACAAGCACAGGTACAAGCACAGGTAACACGTACAGGTACAAGCACAGGTAACACGTACAGGTACAAGCACAGGTACAAGCACAGGTACAAGCACAGGTACAAGCACAGGTACAAGCACAGGTAACACGTACAGGTACAAGCACAGGTAACACGTACAGGTACAAGCACAGGTACAAGCACAGGTACAAGCACAGGTAACACGTACAGGTACAAGCACAGGTAACACGTACAGGTACAAGCACAGGTACAAGCACAGGTAACACGTACAGGTACAAGCACAGGTAACACGTACAGGTACAAGCACAGGTACAAGCACAGGTACAAGCACAGGTAACACGTACAGGTACAAGCACAGGTAACACGTACAGGTACAAGCACAGGTAACACGTACAGGTACAAGCACAGGTACAAGCACAGGTAACACGTACAGGTACAAGCACAGGTACACATACAGGTAACACGTACAGGTACAAGCACAGGTACAAGCACAGGTACAAGCACAGGTAACACGTACAGGTACAAGCACAGGTAACACGTACAGGTACAAGCACAGGTACAAGCACAGGTAACACGTACAGGTACAAGCACAGGTAACACGTACAGGTAGCACATACAGGTAGCACATACAGGTAACACACTCAGGTAACACACTCAGATAACACACTCAGATAACACACTCAGATAACACATACAGGTAACACGTACAGGTAACACACTCAGGTACAAGCACAGGTAACACGTACAGGTAACAGTAACACATGCAGGTAACATGCAGGTACAAGCACAGGTACAAGCACATGTAACACATACAGGTACAAGCACAGGTACAAGCACAGGTAACACATACAGGTACAAGCACAGGTACAAGCACAGGTAACACGTACAGGTACAAGCACAGGTAACACGTACAGGTACAAGCACAGGTAACACGTACAGGTACAAGCACAGGTAACACGTACAAGCACAGGTAACACGTACAGGTAACACGTACAGGTACAAGCACAGGTAACATGTACAGGTACAAGCACAGGTAACACGTACAGGTACAAGCACAGGTACACGTACAGGTACAAGCACAGGTAACACGTACAGGTAACACGTACAGGTACAAGCACAGGTAACACGTACAGGTACAAGCACAGGTACACGTACAGGTACAAGCACAGGTACAAGCACAGGTAACACGTACAGGTACAAGCACAGGTAACACGTACAGGTACAAGCACAGGTAACATGTACAGGTACAAGCACAGGTAACACGTACAGGTAACACGTACAGGTAACACACTCAGGTACAAGCACAGGTAACACGTACAGGTAACAGTAACACATGCAGGTAACATGCAGGTACAAGCACAGGTACAAGCACAGGTAACACATACAGGTACAAGCACAGGTACAAGCACAGGTAACACATACAGGTACAAGCACAGGTACAAGCACAGGTAACACGTACAGGTACAAGCACAGGTAACACGTACAGGTACAAGCACAGGTAACACGTACAGGTACAAGCACAGGTAACACGTACAAGCACAGGTAACACGTACAGGTAACACGTACAGGTACAAGCACAGGTAACATGTACAGGTACAAGCACAGGTAACACGTACAGGTACAAGCACAGGTACACGTACAGGTACAAGCACAGGTAACACGTACAGGTAACACGTACAGGTACAAGCACAGGTAACACGTACAGGTACAAGCACAGGTACACGTACAGGTACAAGCACAGGTACAAGCACAGGTAACACGTACAGGTACAAGCACAGGTAACACGTACAGGTACAAGCACAGGTAACATGTACAGGTACAAGCACAGGTAACATGTACAGGTACAAGCACAGGTACAAGCACAGGTAACACGTACAGGTACAAGCACAGGTACAAGCACAGGTACACGTACAGGTACAAGCACAGGTAACACGTACAGGTAACACGTACAGGTACAAGCACAGGTAACACGTACAGGTACAAGCACAGGTACACGTACAGGTACAAGCACAGGTACAAGCACAGGTAACACGTACAGGTACAAGCACAGGTAACACGTACAGGTACAAGCACAGGTACAAGCACAGGTACAAGCACAGGTACAAGCACAGGTACAAGCACAGGTAACACGTACAGGTACAAGCACAGGTAACACGTACAGGTACAAGCACAGGTACAAGCACAGGTACAAGCACAGGTACAAGCACAGGTAACACGTACAGGTACAAGCACAGGTAACACGTACAGGTACAAGCACAGGTACAAGCACAGGTAACACGTACAGGTACAAGCACAGGTAACACGTACAGGTACAAGCACAGGTACAAGCACAGGTACAAGCACAGGTAACACGTACAGGTACAAGCACAGGTAACACGTACAGGTACAAGCACAGGTAACACGTACAGGTACAAGCACAGGTACAAGCACAGGTAACACGTACAGGTACAAGCACAGGTACACATACAGGTAACACGTACAGGTACAAGCACAGGTACAAGCACAGGTACAAGCACAGGTAACACGTACAGGTACAAGCACAGGTAACACGTACAGGTACAAGCACAGGTACAAGCACAGGTAACACGTACAGGTACAAGCACAGGTAACACGTACAGGTAGCACATACAGGTAGCACATACAGGTAACACACTCAGGTAACACACTCAGATAACACACTCAGATAACACACTCAGATAACACATACAGGTAACACGTACAGGTAACACACTCAGGTACAAGCACAGGTAACACGTACAGGTAACAGTAACACATGCAGGTAACATGCAGGTACAAGCACAGGTACAAGCACATGTAACACATACAGGTACAAGCACAGGTACAAGCACAGGTAACACATACAGGTACAAGCACAGGTACAAGCACAGGTAACACGTACAGGTACAAGCACAGGTAACACGTACAGGTACAAGCACAGGTAACACGTACAGGTACAAGCACAGGTAACACGTACAAGCACAGGTAACACGTACAGGTAACACGTACAGGTACAAGCACAGGTAACATGTACAGGTACAAGCACAGGTAACACGTACAGGTACAAGCACAGGTACACGTACAGGTACAAGCACAGGTAACACGTACAGGTAACACGTACAGGTACAAGCACAGGTAACACGTACAGGTACAAGCACAGGTACACGTACAGGTACAAGCACAGGTACAAGCACAGGTAACACGTACAGGTACAAGCACAGGTAACACGTACAGGTACAAGCACAGGTAACATGTACAGGTACAAGCACAGGTAACATGTACAGGTACAAGCACAGGTACAAGCACAGGTAACACGTACAGGTACAAGCACAGGTACAAGCACAGGTACACGTACAGGTACAAGCACAGGTAACACGTACAGGTAACACGTACAGGTACAAGCACAGGTAACACGTACAGGTACAAGCACAGGTACACGTACAGGTACAAGCACAGGTACAAGCACAGGTAACACGTACAGGTACAAGCACAGGTAACACGTACAGGTACAAGCACAGGTACAAGCACAGGTACAAGCACAGGTACAAGCACAGGTACAAGCACAGGTAACACGTACAGGTACAAGCACAGGTAACACGTACAGGTACAAGCACAGGTACAAGCACAGGTACAAGCACAGGTACAAGCACAGGTAACACGTACAGGTACAAGCACAGGTAACACGTACAGGTACAAGCACAGGTACAAGCACAGGTAACACGTACAGGTACAAGCACAGGTAACACGTACAGGTACAAGCACAGGTACAAGCACAGGTACAAGCACAGGTAACACGTACAGGTACAAGCACAGGTAACACGTACAGGTACAAGCACAGGTAACACGTACAGGTACAAGCACAGGTACAAGCACAGGTAACACGTACAGGTACAAGCACAGGTACACATACAGGTAACACGTACAGGTACAAGCACAGGTACACATACAGGTAACACATACAGGTACAAGCACAGGTAACACGTACAGGTACAAGTACTTTACATACATCCCAGAAGCGTCCTCATAATCAGAGCCCAGACCTACTTGCTGAAGTTGGCGAGGTTCTGGATGACCTTGGCGATGAGGGTCAGCGTTCTAGCGGAGCGCTCGTCGGGGAACTCCTGCATCAGGTCGAACAGCGACGGTGACATCACGGCCGGACACAGGAAGCGCAGGAACAACGAGGCGCTGATGAGCCGCTCGCTGAGGTCCGCTCGCCCACGGCTGCTGCACTCCTGACGCCACGACGCAAACACCTCCTTCAGCTCCCGGGGGAAGACCCTGAGGTAGAGGGGTTACTATTATTATTAAGAGTGTGTACAGAGTGTGTACAGTGTGTACAGAGTGTGTACAGAGTGTGTACAGAGCGTGTACAGAGTGTGTACAGAGTGTGTACAGTGTGTGTACAGAGTGTGTACAGAGTGCACAGAGTGTGTACAGAGTGTGTACAGAGTGTGTACAGAGTGTGTACAGAGTGTGTACAGTGTGTGTACAGAGTGTACAGTGTGTGTACAGTGTGTGTACAGTGTGTGTACAGTGTGTGTACAGAGCGTACAGAGTGTGTACAGTGTGTGTACAGAGTGTGTACAGTGTGTGTACAGAGTGTGTACAGAGTGTACAGAGTGTGTACAGTGTGTGTACAGTGTGTGTACAGAGTGTACAGTGTGTGTACAGTGTGTGTACAGTGTGTACAGAGTGTACAGTGTGTGTACAGAGTGTGTACAGTGTGTGTACAGTGTGTGTACAGTGTGTGTACAGAGTGTACAGAGTGTGTACAGAGTGTGTACAGTGTGTGTACAGAGTGTGTACAGAGTGTGTACAGAGTGTACAGAGTGTGTACAGTGTGTGTACAGTGTGTGTACAGAGTGTGTACAGTGTGTGTACAGTGTGTGTACAGAGTGTGTACAGTGTGTGTACAGTGTGTGTACAGTGTGTGTACAGAGTGTGTACAGTGTGTGTACAGAGTGTACAGTGTGTGTACAGTGTGTGTACAGTGTGTGTACAGAGTGTGTACAGAGTGTACAGAGTGTGTACAGTGTGTGTACAGTGTGTGTACAGAGTGTACAGTGTGTGTACAGTGTGTGTACAGTGTGTGTACAGAGCGTACAGAGTGTGTACAGTGTGTGTACAGAGTGTGTACAGAGTGTGTACAGTGTGTGTACAGAGTGTACAGAGTGTGTACAGTGTGTGTACAGTGTGTGTACAGAGTGTGTACAGTGTGTGTACAGTGTGTGTACAGAGTGTGTACAGTGTGTGTACAGAGTGTACAGAGTGTGTACAGTGTGTGTACAGTGTGTGTACAGAGTGTGTACAGTGTGTGTACAGTGTGTGTACAGTGTGTGTACAGAGTGTGTACAGTGTGTGTACAGAGTGTGTACAGAGTGTGTACAGTGTGTGTACAGAGTGTGTACAGTGTGTGTACAGTGTGTGTACAGAGCGTACAGAGTGTGTACAGAGTGTGTACAGAGTGTGTACAGTGTGTACAGAGTGTGTACAGAGTGTGTACAGTGTGTGTACAGAGTGTGTACAGTGTGTGTACAGTGTGTGTACAGAGTGTGTACAGTGTGTGTACAGTGTGTGTACAGAGTGTGTACAGTGTGTGTACAGTGTGTGTACAGAGTGTGTACAGTGTGTGTACAGTGTGTGTACAGTGTGTGTACAGAGTGTACAGTGTGTGTACAGTGTGTGTACAGTGTGTGTACAGAGTGTGTACAGAGTGTGTACAGTGTGTGTACAGTGTGTGTACAGTGTGTGTACAGAGTGTGTACAGTGTGTGTACAGAGTGTGTACAGAGTGTGTACAGTGTGTGTACAGAGTGTACAGTGTGTGTACAGTGTGTGTACAGAGTGTACAGTGTGTGTACAGAGTGTGTACAGAGTGTACAGAGTGTGTACAGTGTGTGTACAGAGTGTACAGTGTGTGTACAGTGTGTGTACAGTGTGTGTACAGAGCGTACAGAGTGTGTACAGTGTGTGTACAGAGTGTGTACAGAGTGTGTACAGTGTGTGTACAGAGTGTACAGAGTGTGTACAGTGTGTGTACAGTGTGTGTACAGAGTGTGTACAGTGTGTGTACAGAGTGTACAGAGTGTGTACAGTGTGTGTACAGTGTGTGTACAGAGTGTGTACAGTGTGTGTACAGTGTGTGTACAGAGTGTGTACAGTGTGTGTACAGTGTGTGTACAGAGCGTACAGAGTGTGTACAGAGTGTGTACAGAGTGTGTACAGTGTGTGTACAGAGCGTACAGAGTGTGTACAGTGTGTACAGAGTGTGTACAGAGTGTGTACAGTGTGTGTACAGTGTGTGTACAGAGTGTGTACAGTGTGTGTACAGTGTGTGTACAGAGTGTGTACAGTGTGTGTACAGTGTGTGTACAGAGTGTGTACAGAGTGTGTACAGTGTGTGTACAGAGTGTACAGTGTGTGTACAGTGTGTGTACAGTGTGTGTACAGAGTGTACAGTGTGTGTACAGAGTGTGTACAGTGTGTGTACAGAGTGTGTACAGTGTGTGTACAGTGTGTGTACAGAGTGTGTACAGAGTGTGTACAGTGTGTGTACAGTGTGTGTACAGAGCGTACAGAGTGTGTACAGTGTGTGTACAGTGTGTGTACAGAGCGTACAGAGTGTGTACAGTGTGTGTACAGAGTGTGTACAGTGTGTGTACAGTGTGTGTACAGTGTGTGTACAGTGTGTGTACAGTGTGTGTACAGAGCGTACAGAGTGTGTACAGTGTGTGTACAGTGAGTGTACAGTGTGTGTACAGAGTGTGTACAGTGAGTGTACAGTGTGTACAGAGTGTGTACAGTGTGTACAGAGTGTACAGAGTGTGTACAGAGTGTACAGTGTGTGTACAGAGTGTGTACAGTGAGTGTACAGTGTGTACAGTGTGAGTACAGAGTGAGTACAGAGTGAGTACAGTGTGAGTACAGTGTGAGTACAGAGTGAGTACAGTGTGAGTACAGTGTGAGTACAGTGTGAGTACAGTGTGAGTACAGTGTGAGTACAGAGTGAGTACACAGTGAGTACAGAGTGTGTACAGAGTGAGTACAGTGTGAGTACAGAGTGTGTACAGAGTGAGTACAGTGTGAGTACAGAGTGAGTACAGTGTGAGTACAGAGTGAGTACAGTGTGAGTACAGAGTGAGTACAGTGTGAGTACAGTGTGAGTACAGAGTGAGTACAGTGTGAGTACAGTGTGAGTACAGAGTGAGTACAGTGTGAGTACAGTGTGAGTACAGAGTGAGTACAGAGTGAGTACAGTGTGAGTACAGAGTGAGTACAGTGTGAGTACAGAGTGTGTACAGAGTGAGTACAGTGTGAGTACAGAGTGAGTACAGTGTGTGTACACAGTGTGAGTACAGTGTGAGTACAGAGTGAGTACAGTGTGTGTACACAGTGTGAGTACAGTGTGAGTACAGTGTGAGTACAGAGTGAGTACACAGTGAGTACAGAGTGTGTACAGAGTGAGTACAGTGTGAGTACAGAGTGTGTACAGAGTGAGTACAGTGTGAGTACAGAGTGAGTACAGAGTGAGTACAGTGTGAGTACAGTGTGAGTACAGAGTGAGTACAGAGTGAGTACAGTGTGAGTACAGAGTGAGTACAGAGTGAGTACACAGTGAGTACAGAGTGTGTACAGAGTGAGTACAGTGTGAGTACAGAGTGAGTACAGAGTGAGTACAGTGTGAGTACAGAGTGAGTACAGAGTGAGTACAGTGTGAGTACAGAGTGAGTACAGAGTGAGTACAGTGTGAGTACAGAGTGTGTACAGAGTGAGTACAGTGTGAGTACAGAGTGAGTACAGAGTGTGTACAGAGTGAGTACAGTGTGAGTACAGAGTGAGTACAGAGTGAGTACAGAGTGAGTACAGTGTGTGTACAGAGTGAGTACAGTGTGAGTACAGAGTGAGTACAGAGTGAGTACAGTGTGAGTACAGAGTGAGTACAGAGTGTGTACAGAGTGAGTACAGAGTGAGTACAGAGTGTGTACAGAGTGAGTACAGTGTGAGTACAGAGTGAGTACAGAGTGAGTACAGAGTGAGTACAGTGTGAGTACAGTGTGAGTACAGTGTGAGTACAGTGTGAGTACAGAGTGAGTACAGAGTGAGTACAGAGTGAGTACAGTGTGAGTACAGTGTGAGTACAGAGTGAGTACAGAGTGAGTACAGTGTGAGTACAGAGTGAGTACAGAGTGAGTACAGAGTGAGTACAGTGTGAGTACAGAGTGAGTACAGTGTGAGTACAGAGTGAGTACAGTGTGAGTACAGAGTGAGTACAGTGTGAGTACAGTGTGAGTACAGAGTGAGTACAGAGTGAGTACAGAGTGTGTACAGTGTGAGTACAGTGTGAGTACAGAGTGTGTACAGTGTGAGTACAGTGTGAGTACAGTGTGAGTACAGTGTGAGTACAGAGTGAGTACAGTGTGAGTACAGAGTGAGTACAGTGTGAGTACAGTGTGAGTACAGAGTGAGTACAGTGTGAGTACAGAGTGAGTACAGTGTGAGTACAGAGTGAGTACAGTGTGAGTACAGTGTGAGTACAGAGTGAGTACAGTGTGAGTACAGAGTGAGTACAGAGTGAGTACAGTGTGAGTACAGAGTGAGTACAGTGTGAGTACAGTGTGAGTACAGAGTGAGTACAGAGTGAGTACAGTGTGAGTACAGTGTGAGTACAGAGTGAGTACAGAGTGTGTACAGAGTGAGTACAGAGTGAGTACAGTGTGAGTACAGTGTGAGTACAGAGTGAGTACAGTGTGAGTACAGTGTGAGTACAGTGTGAGTACAGAGTGAGTACAGTGTGAGTACAGTGTGAGTACAGAGTGAGTACAGTGTGAGTACAGTGTGAGTACAGAGTGAGTACAGAGTGTGTACAGAGTGAGTACAGTGTGAGTACAGAGTGAGTACAGTGTGAGTACAGTGTGAGTACAGTGTGAGTACAGAGTGAGTACAGTGTGAGTACAGTGTGAGTACAGTGTGAGTACAGAGTGAGTACAGTGTGAGTACAGAGTGAGTACAGAGTGAGTACAGAGTGAGTACAGTGTGAGTACAGAGTGAGTACAGAGTGAGTACAGAGTGTGTACAGAGTGAGTACAGAGTGAGTACAGTGTGAGTACAGAGTGAGTACAGAGTGAGTACAGAGTGAGTACAGAGTGAGTACAGAGTGAGTACAGAGTGAGTACAGAGTGTACTCTGTATATATCCGTGTACCTGTAGGAGTCCAGGATCTTGCAGAAGGCCAGTTCACAGCACATCCTCAGGTTGGCCTGATGCTCTGCGAGGTCTGAGGCTGCACAACGAGACGGGTCGACCTCACAGTTCTCATCTGACTCGTATAGAGCTTTAATGAACTCACCTGGACACACACACACACACACACACACACACACACACACACACACACACACACACACACACACACACACAGTGAGAGCGGTTCCTCTGATGCCCTCCATAATAAACCTCTCTATTACAATAATAAACCTCTATAATAAACCTCTCTATTACAATAATAAACCTCTATAATAAACCTCTCTAATAAACCTCTCTATTACAATAATAAACCTCTCTATTACAATAATAAACCTCTATTACAATAATAAACCTCTCTATTACAATAATAAACCTCTATTACAATAATAAACCTATATTACAATAATAAACCTCTCTATTACAATAATAAACCTCTATAATAAACCTCTATTACAATAATAAACCTCTCTATTACAATAATAAACCTCTATAATAAACCTCTATAATAAACCTCTCTATTACAATAATAAACCTCTATTACAATAATAAACCTCTCTATTACAATAATAAACCTCTATTACAATAATAAACCTCTCTATTACAATAATAAACCTCTATTACAATAATAAACCTATATTACAATAATAAACCTCTCTATTACAATAATAAACCTCTATAATAAACCTCTATTACAATAATAAACCTCTCTATTACAATAATAAACCTCTATAATAAACCTCTATAATAAACCTCTCTATTACAATAATAAACCTCTATTACAATAATAAACCTCTCTATTACAATAATAAACCTCTATTACAATAATAAACCTCTCTATTACAATAATAAACCTCTATTACAATAATAAACCTATATTACAATAATAAACCTCTCTATTACAATAATAAACCTCTATAATAAACCTCTATAATAAACCTCTATTACAATAATAAACCTCTCTTGTAGGAGCGTTCGGTAAAATAATGCGCATTTTCGTAGTGTCACTTCATATCCTTTTATTGTATAACAGAAAAATAAATGAAAACTCCTCTTGAACAGAAAAAACCCGCTTTGTATCTAAATACGGTCTTAATGCGTTCTGTATGCGTTCTGTATGCGTTCTGTATGCGGTCTTTATGCGTTCTGTATGCGTTCTGTATGCGTTCTTTATGCGTTCTGTATGCGTTCTGTATGCGTTCTGTATGCGGTCTGTATGCGTTCTGTATGCGTTCTGTATGCGTTCTGTATGCGTTCTGTATGCGGTCTGTATGCGTTCTGTATGCGTTCTGTATGCGTTCTGTATGCGGTCTGTATGCGGTCTGTATGCGGTCTTTATGCGTTCTGTATGCGTTCTGTATGCGTTCTGTATGCGTTCTTTATGCGGTCTGTATGCGTTCTGTATGCGTTCTGTATGCGTTCTGTATGCGTTCTGTATGCGGTCTGTATGCGTTCTGTATGCGTTCTGTATGCGGTCTGTATGCGGTCTGTATGCGGTCTTTATGCGTTCTGTATGCGTTCTGTATGCGTTCTGTATGCGTTCTGTATGCGGTCTGTATGCGTTCTGTATGCGTTCTGTATGCGTTCTGTATGCGGTCTGTATGCGGTCTGTATGCGGTCTGTATGCGGTCTTTATGCGTTCTGTATGCGTTCTTTATGCGGTCTGTATGCGGTCTGTATGCGTTCTGTATGCGTTCTGTATGCGGTCTGTATGCGGTCTGTATGCGGTCTTTATGCGTTCTGTATGCGTTCTGTATGCGTTCTGTATGCGTTCTGTATGCGTTCTGTATGCGTTCTGTATGCGGTCTGTATGCGTTCTGTATGCGGTCTGTATGCGTTCTGTATGCGGTCTGTATGCGTTCTGTATGCGTTCTGTATGCGTTCTGTATGCGTTCTGTATGCGGTCTTTATGCGTTCTGTATGCGTTCTGTATGCGTTCTGTATGCGTTCTTTATGCGGTCTTTATGCGGTCTGTATGCGTTCTTTATGCGTTCTGTATGCGTTCTGTATGCGGTCTGTATGCGTTCTGTATGCGGTCTGTATGCGGTCTGTATGCGGTCTGTATGCGGTCTTTATGCGGTCTTTATGCGTTCTTTATGCGTTCTGTATGCGGTCTTTATGCGTTCTGTATGCGTTCTGTATGCGTTCTGTATGCGGTCTGTATGCGTTCTGTATGCGGTCTTTATGCGTTCTGTATGCGGTCTTTATGCGGTCTGTATGCGTTCTGTATGCGGTCTTTATGCGTTCTTTATGCGTTCTGTATGCGGTCTTTATGCGTTCTTTATGCGTTCTGTATGCGGTCTTTATGCGTTCTGTATGCGTTCTTTATGCGTTCTGTATGCGTTCTGTATGCGTTCTGTATGCGTTCTGTATGCGTTCTGTATGCGGTCTTTATGCGTTCTGTATGCGTTCTGTATGCGTTCTGTATGCGTTCTGTATGCGGTCTTTATGCGTTCTGTATGCGTTCTTTATGCGTTCTGTATGCGTTCTGTATGCGGTCTGTATGCGTTCTGTATGCGTTCTTTATGCGTTCTGTATGCGTTCTGTATGCGTTCTGTATGCGTTCTGTATGCGGTCTTTATGCGTTCTGTATGCGTTCTGTATGCGTTCTGTATGCGTTCTGTATGCGGTCTTTATGCGTTCTGTATGCGTTCTGTATGCGTTCTGTATGCGGTCTTTATGCGGTCTGTATGCGTTCTGTATGCGTTCTTTATGCGTTCTGTATGCGGTCTGTATGCGTTCTGTATGCGGTCTTTATGCGTTCTGTATGCGTTCTGTATGCGTTCTGTATGCGTTCTGTATGCGTTCTGTATGCGGTCTTTATGCGTTCTGTATGCGTTCTGTATGCGTTCTGTATGCGTTCTGTATGCGTTCTGTATGCGGTCTTTATGCGTTCTGTATGCGTTCTGTATGCGTTCTGTATGCGTTCTGTATGCGTTCTGTATGCGGTCTTTATGCGTTCTGTATGCGTTCTGTATGCGTTCTGTATGCGTTCTGTATGCGTTCTGTATGCGGTCTTTATGCGTTCTGTATGCGTTCTGTATGCGTTCTGTATGCGGTCTTTATGCGTTCTGTATGCGTTCTGTATGCGGTCTTTATGCGGTCTGTATGCGTTCTTTATGCGTTCTGTATGCGTTCTGTATGCGGTCTGTATGCGTTCTGTATGCGTTCTGTATGCGGTCTGTATGCGGTCTGTATGCGTTCTGTATGCGTTCTGTATGCGTTCTGTATGCGGTCTTTATGCGTTCTGTATGCGTTCTGTATGCGTTCTGTATGCGTTCTGTATGCGTTCTGTATGCGGTCTTTATGCGTTCTGTATGCGGTCTGTATGCGGTCTGTATGCGGTCTGTATGCGGTCTGTATGCGGTCTGTATGCGTTCTGTATGCGTTCTGTATGCGTTCTGTATGCGTTCTGTATGCGGTCTTTATGCGTTCTGTATGCGTTCTGTATGCGTTCTGTATGCGTTCTGTATGCGGTCTTTATGCGTTCTGTATGCGTTCTGTATGCGTTCTGTATGCGTTCTGTATGCGGTCTTTATGCGTTCTGTATGCGTTCTGTATGCGTTCTGTATGCGGTCTTTATGCGGTCTTTATGCGGTCTGTATGCGTTCTGTATGCGTTCTGTATGCGGTCTTTATGCGGTCTGTATGCGTTCTGTATGCGTTCTGTATGCGTTCTGTATGCGTTCTGTATGCGGTCTGTATGCGGTCTGCATGCGGTCTTTATGCGGTCTTTATGCGGTCTTTATGCGTTCTTTATGCGTTCTGTATGCGTTCTGTATGCGGTCTTTATGCGTTCTGTATGCGTTCTGTATGCGTTCTGTATGCGTTCTGTATGCGTTCTGTATGCGTTCTGTATGCGGTCTTTATGCGTTCTGTATGCGTTCTGTATGCGTTCTGTATGCGTTCTGTATGCGGTCTTTATGCGTTCTGTATGCGTTCTGTATGCGTTCTGTATGCGTTCTGTATGCGTTCTGTATGCGGTCTTTATGCGTTCTGTATGCGTTCTTTATGCGTTCTGTATGCGTTCTTTATGCGTTCTGTATGCGTTCTGTATGCGTTCTGTATGCGTTCTGTATGCGTTCTGTATGCGGTCTTTATGCGTTCTGTATGCGTTCTGTATGCGTTCTGTATGCGTTCTGTATGCGTTCTGTATGCGGTCTTTATGCGTTCTGTATGCGGTCTTTATGCGTTCTGTATGCGTTCTGTATGCGGTCTTTATGCGTTCTGTATGCGTTCTGTATGCGTTCTGTATGCGGTCTTTATGCGTTCTGTATGCGTTCTGTATGCGTTCTGTATGCGGTCTTTATGCGTTCTTTATGCGTTCTGTATGCGTTCTGTATGCGGTCTGTATGCGGTCTGTATGCGTTCTTTATGCGTTCTGTATGCGTTCTGTATGCGTTCTGTATGCGGTCTTTATGCGTTCTTTATGCGTTCTGTATGCGTTCTGTATGCGGTCTTTATGCGTTCTTTATGCGTTCTGTATGCGTTCTGTATGCGTTCTGTATGCGTTCTGTATGCGTTCTGTATGCGGTCTTTATGCGTTCTGTATGCGTTCTGTATGCGTTCTGTATGCGGTCTTTATGCGTTCTTTATGCGTTCTGTATGCGTTCTGTATGCGGTCTTTATGCGTTCTGTATGCGTTCTTTATGCGTTCTGTATGCGTTCTGTATGCGTTCTTTATGCGTTCTGTATGCGTTCTGTATGCGGTCTGTATGCGTTCTTTATGCGTTCTGTATGCGTTCTGTATGCGTTCTGTATGCGTTCTGTATGCGGTCTTTATGCGTTCTGTATGCGTTCTGTATGCGTTCTGTATGCGTTCTGTATGCGGTCTTTATGCGTTCTGTATGCGTTCTGTATGCGGTCTGTATGCGGTCTTTATGCGTTCTGTATGCGTTCTGTATGCGGTCTTTATGCGTTCTGTATGCGTTCTTTATGCGTTCTGTATGCGGTCTGTATGCGTTCTGTATGCGTTCTGTATGCGTTCTTTATGCGTTTAAAAATAGGTTCCCCTTCCGCTCTCTAAACAAAACACACCTTCCTGCACTCAGGTGACTTCTATATATAACGTTGACGCCCCCTGACATCATTGCGTCATCAAAACATAACGAATCAAACAGATCAAACAGACAGGTAAAACACAAATCATATAATGGCTTCTACATCTCTATTACAATAATAAACCTCTATTACAATAATAAACCTCTATAATAAACCTCTATAATAAACCTCTATAACAATAATAAACCTCTATAATAAACCTCTATTACAATAATGTTGTGTAGTGGTGTGTAGTGTTGTGTAGTGGTGTGTGATGTTGTGTAGTGTTGTGTAGTGTTGTGTGATGGTGTGTAGTGGTGTGTAGTGGTGTGTAGTGGTGTGTGATGTTGTGTAGTGGTGTGTAGTGGTGTGTGATGTTGTGTAGTGGTGTGTGATGTTGTGTAGTGGTGTGTGATGTTGTGTAGTGGTGTGTGATGTTGTGTAGTGGTGTGTGATGTTGTGTAGTGGTGTGTGATGTTGTGTAGTGTTGTGTAGTGGTGTGTGATGTTGTGTAGTGGTGTGTAGTGGTGTGTGATGGTGTGTGATGTTGTGTAGTGGTGTGTAGTGGTGTGTGATGGTGTGTAGTGGTGTGTGATGGTGTGTAGTGGTGTGTAGTGGTGTGTAGTGGTGTGTGATGGTGTGTAGTGGTGTGTGATGGTGTGTAGTGGTGTGTAGTGGTGTGTAGTGGTGTGTGATGTTGTGTAGTGGTGTGTGATGTTGTGTAGTGTTGTGTGGTGGTGTGTGGTGGTGTGTGATGTTGTGTAGAGGTGTGTAGTGTTCAGTTGTGTGACTTTTTACATAACAATAGTTTATTTGAGGAGTTTCAGTCAGGATTTAGAAAGCATCATAGCACAGAGACAGCACTAGTGACAATTACTAATGACCTTCTAGTTGCATCAGATAGGGGACTTGTCTCTGTACTTGTCCTGTTAGACCTTAGTGCAGCATTTGACACCATTGACCATGACATCTTATTACAGAGACTAGACCAGTCAATTTGTATTAAAGGTACAGCATTAAGCTGGTTTAAGTCGTATTTATCAGATAATCTCAGTTTGTATTTGTAAACGATGAGGCCTCGATGACCACCGCCGTTCGTCATGGAGTTCCACAAGGTTCTGTGCTTGGACCAATTTTATTCACCTTATATATGCTTCCTTTAGGCAATATTATCAGAAAACACTCCATAAACTTTCACTGTTATGCCGATGATACTCAACTATATCTGTCAATCAAGCCAGATGAAATCCACCAGGTCACTAAACTTCAAGCGTGTCTTAAAGACATCAAGACCTGGATGACCTGCAACTTCCTGCTGCTGAACTCGGACAAGACTGAAGTTATTCTACTCGGCCCAGAACACCTCAGAAATCAACTATCTGACGATATGGTTTCTCTGGATGCCATCGCTCTGGCATCCACCACCACCGTAAGGAATCTCGGAGTTATTTTTGACCAGGACCTGTCCTTTGGCTCCCACGTGAAACAGATCTCAAGGACTGCCTTTTTTCACCTACGGAACATCTCAAAGATCCGGCACATCCTGTCTCAAAGCGATGCAGAAACATTGATCCACGCATTTGTTACTTCAAGACTGGATTACTGTAACTCCGTATTATCAGGCTGCTCCGGAAAGTCCCTTGGGTCTCTCCAGCTGATCCAGAATGCTGCAGCTCGTGTACTAACAAGGACTCGGAAGAGAGATCACATTACTCCTGTACTAGCTGCTCTCCACTGGCTTCCTGTAAGATCGAGAATCATATTTAAAATCCTCCTCCTCACCTATAAAGCCTTAGCTGGTGATGCACCATCATATCTTAAAGAGCTTATAGTGCCATGTTACCCCACTAGAGCGTTACGCTCACTGAATGCAGGGTTACTTGTGGTTCCCAGAGTCTTAAAAAGTAGGTTGGGGGCTAGAGCTTTCAGTTATCGTGCTCCTCTTCTGTGGAATCAGCTTCCACTTTCAGTCCGGGGGGCAGACACAGTCACCTCATTTAAGAGTAGACTTAAGACTTTCCTCTTTGATAGCGCTTATAGTTAGGGCTGTTTCAGGCTTATAGTTAGGGCTGGCTCAGGTTTGCCCTGGTCCAGCCCCTAGATATGCTGCTATAGGCCTAGACTGCTGGGGGACATCTTAGGATACACTGAGCTCCTCTTCTCTTCCTCTTTCGCTCCTCTTCTCTTCCTCTTTCACTCCTCCTCTCCTCTTCTTTCTCTCCATCTGGATAAACTATTGTCTCTACTTTCTTTTTCCATGGATTCATGGCTGCCTGGAACCGGTCCTGCCCCGGGTCCTGCCGCCCCCCCCCCCCACCCCCTTGCCATGGATCCATGGCTGCCTGGAACTGGTCCTGCCTGCTGCCATGGCCCTGCTGATGGAACCAGCCTGGAACCGGTCCTACCTGCTGCCATGGCCCTTCTGATGCCCCCCTCCTCTCTACCTCCTTCTGCTTCATGGATCGTGGATTATCTGGATCATGGACCATGCCTAATACTCATTATATGAATAATTTCTGTCATATTCATGTAATGTGCTGTAACTACGCTATTCATTCTGGCCACATGACATCTATTGCTTCTGTCCATCCGGGGAGAGGCATCCTCCTCTGTTGCTCTCCCTCAGGTTTCTTCCCTTGTTTCCCTGTGAAAGGGTTTTTACTATCTTTTTAGGGGAGTTTTTCCTGATCCGATGTGAGGTCCCGGGACAGGATGTTATGTTACAGATTGTAAAGCCCTCTGAGGCAAAACTTGTATTTGTGATGTTGGGCTATATAAAATAAACTGAATTGAATTGAAGTGTAGTGGTGTGTGGTGGTGTGTAGTGGTGTGTGGTGGTGTGTAGTGGTGTGTAGTGTTGTGTAGTTGTGTGTACCGAGGGCGTCCTGCAGGTACTTCTGTCCAATCAGCTTCAGGTATTCTTCGATGCTCTTTGTTGCCAGAGTGTTTTCTCTGAAGATCAGTTGGTCATTGTCACGGCAACGGTCCACCTCTGACATCATCAGGTCTGTCAAGAAGTCCTGCAGGAAAAACATGAACATCCCATAATCATGTGGTGGAGTCTCTGTCCTCTCCCTGCCTTCCACTACGCTACGTCAGTTTGTCCACTGGACAGTTTAAACGTTAGTTTAGTTAGTTTCTAGAGTTAAACTCTCTCTAGAGTTAAACTCTCTCTAGAGTTTAACTCTAGAGAGAGTTTAACTCTAGAAACTAACTAAACTAACGTTTAAACTGAATGAGTTCAGTTTCAGCTGCTGGACCTGAATGAGTTCACCTGGAAATACACGGTTCAGTCACGGCTGTGTGTTCAGGTGCAGTGGACGAGGGCACGGTGGGGGCGGGGTCATGCACGGTGGGCGGGGACATGCAGAGTAGGAGGGGTCACGCACAGTGGGTGGGGTTACCTATGGGGTTGTGCGTTCATGTCTAGTGGGCGAGGGCACGGTGGGGGCGGGGTCATGCACGGGGGGCGGGGACATACAGAGTAGGAGGGGTCACGCACAGTGGGAGGGGACATGCCCGGTGGGCGGGGTTACCTTGGCCTTCCCCGTGCTGTGCAGGATGTGCACCAGCGCGGCAGCCAGCTCCTCCTTGGCCCTCAGGCTGATGGAGGCCTCCAGCGTGTTGCACAGCAGCAGGTAGTTGGCGCTGATGTACTCTGCGAACTCTTTGTACTGCTCCATGGGCAGGATGACCACGCTCTGGTAGCGCGCCTTCACCCGCACCGTCGGCACGGACGACTTCCCTGAAACAGGAAGTCAGTGAGCCTCAACACCCGGGACGAGTTCACCCTCCAGAGCGACTCAGGGAGCCGGCTCTCCCAACAGAGAGGCTGACGCTGCGTTTACACCAAACGCGTCTGGTGTGAGGCAGCATGGAGGCGTTTGGTGTGAGCGCAGCATGGAGGTGTTTGGTGTGAGCGCAGCATGGAGGTGTTTGGTGAGACGCAGCATGGAGGTGTTTGTGACGCAGCATGGAGGCGTTTGTGACGCAGCATGGAGGCGTTTGGTGAGACGCAGCATGGAGGCGTTTGGTGAGACGCAGCATGGAGGCGTTTGGTGTGATGCAGCATGGAGGTGTTTGGTGTGAGCGCAGCATGGAGGCGTTTGGTGAGACGCAGCATGGAGGTGTTTGGTGTGAGCGCAGCATGGAGGTGTTTGTGACGCAGCATGGAGGCGTTTGGTGAGACGCAGCATGGAGGCGTTTGGTGAGACGCAGCATGGAGGCGTTTGGTGTGAGGCAGCATGGAGGCGTTTGGTGTGAGGCAGCATGGAGGCGTTTGGTGTGAGGCAGCATGGAGGCGTTTGGTGTGAGGCAGCATGGAGGCGTTTGGTGTGAGGCAGCATGGAGGCGTTTGGTGTGAGCGCAGCATGGAGGTGTTTGGTGAGACGCAGCATGGAGGTGTTTGTGAGGCAGCATGGAGGCGTTTGGTGTGAGGCAGCATGGAGGCGTTTGGTGTGAGGCAGCATGGAGGCGTTTGGTGTGAGGCAGCATGGAGGCGTTTAGTGTGAGCGCAGCATGGAGGTGTTTGGTGAGACGCAGCATGGAGGCGTTTGTGACGCAGCATGGAGGCGTTTGGTGTGACGCAGCATGGAGGCGTTTGGTGTGAGCGCAGCATGGAGGCGTTTGGTGAGACGCAGCATGGAGACGTTTGGTGTGAGGCAGCATGGAGGCGTTTGGTGTGAGCGCAGCATGGAGGTGTTTGGTGAGACGCAGCATGGAGGTGTTTGTGACGCAGCATGGAGGTGTTTGTGACGCAGCATGGAGGCGTTTGGTGTGACGCAGCATGGAGGCGTTTGGTGTGAGCGCAGCATGGAGGTGTTTGGTGAGACGCAGCATGGAGGCGTTTGTGACGCAGCATGGAGGTCTTTGTGACGCAGCATGGAGGCGTTTGGTGTGACGCAGCATGGAGGCGTTTGGTGTGAGCGCAGCATGGAGGCGTTTGGTGAGACGCAGCATGGAGGCGTTTGTGACGCAGCATGGAGGTGTTTGGTGAGACGCAGCATGGAGGCGTTTGGTGAGACGCAGCATGGAGGTGTTTGTGACGCAGCATGGAGGCGTTTGTGACGCAGCATGGAGGCGTTTGGTGTGAGCGCAGCATGGAGGTGTTTGTGACGCAGCATGGAGGTCTTTGTGACGCAGCATGGAGGTGTTTGGTGAGACGCAGCATGGAGGCGTTTGGTGAGACGCAGCATGGAGGCGTTTGGTGAGACGCAGCATGGAGGCGTTTGTGACGCAGCATGGAGGCGTTTGGTGAGACGCAGCATGGAGGCGTTTGGTGAGACGCAGCATGGAGGCGTTTGGTGAGACGCAGCATGGAGGCGTTTGGTGAGACGCAGCATGGAGGCGTTTGGTGAGACGCAGCATGGAGGCGTTTGGTGAGACGCAGCATGGAGGTGTTTGGTGAGACGCAGCATGGAGGCGTTTGTGACGCAGCATGGAGGCGTTTGGTGAGACGCAGCATGGAGGCGTTTGTGACGCAGCATGGAGGCGTTTGGTGAGACGCAGCATGGAGGCGTTTGGTGAGACGCAGCATGGAGGCGTTTGTGACGCAGCATGGAGGCGTTTGGTGAGAGGCAGCATGGAGGCGTTTGGTGAGACGCAGCATGGAGGCGTTTGGTGAGACGCAGCATGGAGGCGTTTGGTGAGACGCAGCATGGAGGCGTTTGGTGAGACGCAGCATGGAGGCCACCTACCTCGGCTGGTGCTCGGCGTGCTGACGGAGTACCACTTCTCCAGCAGCTGCCTGCCGCTCACCATGGCGACCGGGATGTTGACCAGCCCCACGTAGCTGCTCTTGTCCTTCTTCCTCTTCCGGTCCGTGTCCTTGTAGAGGTGCAGAGTGATGGAGGCCACGGCCGGCAGGCTGCTGAAGTCAAAGCGCTCTCCCCAGAAGATGTTGTCCGTCTTCAGCTTACAGGACGTCCGAGCATAGAGACTGTCATCCAGACACAGCTCACAGAAGTACCTGTAGTACACAAATACTACACTGTCATCCAGACACAGCTCACAGAAGTACCTGTAGTACACAAATACTACTGTTACTACACATCCAGACACATGTTAAAAGTGAAGCAGCCGCTCAGTGTGGCGCCCTCTATCTCTACATGAGTGATGTGCAGTGAAGCAGCCGCTGGGTGTGGCGCCCTCTATCTCTACATGAGTGATGTACGGTGAAGCAGCCGCTGAGTGTGCCGCCCTCTATCTCTACATGAGTGATGTACAGTGAAGCAGCCGCTGAGTGTGGCGCCCTCTATCTCTACATGAGTGATGTACAGTGAAGCAGCCGCTGAGTGTGGCGCCCTCTATCTCTACATGAGTGATGTACGGTGAAGCAGCCGCTCAGTGTGGCGCCCTCTATCTCTACATGAGTGATGTACAGTGAAGCAGCCGCTGAGTGTGGCGCCCTCTATCTCTACATGAGTGATGTACGGTGAAGCAGCCGCTGGGTGTGGCGCCCTCTATCTCTACATGAGTGATGTACAGTGAAGCAGCCGCTGAGTGTGGCGCCCTCTATCTCTACATGAGTGATGTACGGTGAAGCAGCCACTCAGTGTGGCGCCCTCTATCTCTACATGAGTGATGTACAGTGAAGCAGCCGCTGAGTGTGGCGCCCTCTATCTCTACATGAGTGATGTACGGTGAAGCAGCCACTCAGTGTGGCGCCCTCTATCTCTACATGAGTGATGTACAGTGAAGCAGCCGCTGGGTGTGGCGCTCTCTATCTCTACATGAGTGATGTACGGTGAAGCAGCCGCTGGGTGTGGCGCCCTCTATCTCTACATGAGTGATGTACAGTGAAGCAGCCGCTGGGTGTGGCGCCCTCTATCTCTACATGAGTGATGTACGGTGAAGCAGCCGCTGGGTGTGGCGCCCTCTATCTCTACATGAGTGATGTACGGTGAAGCAGCCACTCAGTGTGGCGCCCTCTATCTCTACATGAGTGATGTACAGTGAAGCAGCCGCTGGGTGTGGCGCCCTCTATCTCTACATGAGTGATGTACGGTGAAGCAGCCGCTGGCTGTGGCGCCCTCCATCTCTACATGTCAATGATGTACAGTGAAGCAGCCGCTGGGTGTGGCGCCCTCTATCTCTACATGAGTGATGTACAGTGAAGCAGCCGCTGAGTGTGGCGCCCTCTATCTCTACATGAGTGATGTACGGTGAAGCAGCCGCTGGGTGTGGCGCCCTCTATCTCTACATGAGTGATGTACGGTGAAGCAGCCGCTGGGTGTGGCGCCCTCTATCTCTACATGAGTGATGTACGGTGAAGCAGCCGCTGAGTGTGGCGCCCTCTATCTCTACATGAGTGATGTACGGTGAAGCAGCCACTCAGTGTGGCGCCCTCTATCTCTACATGAGTGATGTACAGTGAAGCAGCCGCTGGGTGTGGCGCCCTCTATCTCTACATGAGTGATGTACAGTGAAGCAGCCGCTGGGTGTGGCGCCCTCTATCTCTACATGAGTGATGTACGGTGAAGCAGCCGCTGGGTGTGGCGCCCTCTATCTCTACATGAGTGATGTACAGTGAAGCAGCGGTACCGTTTCTTGGCCGGCAGGTCCTTGGCCTCGATCACCCACACCGTCAGGACGTTCTCCAGCCTGCGGCTGTTGTCTTTGTTGGGGTGCACAGCTCTCCTGAGGTTCTCCATCCATTTATCTCTCTCCGCCGCCGAACGACACGAGAAGCACTTTGTTCCCGTCGAGGTCGTGACCTAGGAGACGGGGTCAGAGGTCGGGGTCAGAGGGCGAGGTTACGCGGGGAGGCTCAGGCGTGATTGGGTGTTGGGTGCATCACCTCGAAGCAGTAGTCCTGTCCCAGCAGGGACGAGTGGACCGGTTTGATGATCACTGATTGGTCCATCCTGAGCTCCAGAGAGGACACACAGCCGGCGCTCAGCAACGACTCCTGACTCCCACAGTGAAGCCGCCGCATCACACACCTGATAGAGATGAGGAGACATGTCCTACAGACTGATCAATGTCCTCAAGAGACTCAGCAATGTCCTCAAGAGACTGATACATGTCCTCAAGAGACTGATACATGTCCTCAAAGAGACTGATCAATGTCCTCAATGTCCTCAAGAGACTGATACATGTCCTCAAAGAGACTGATCAATGTCCTCAATGTCCTCAAGAGACTGATCGTGTCCTCAAGAGACTGATCAATGTCCTCAAGAGACTGATCAATGTCCTCAAGAGACTGATCGTGTCCTCAAGAGACTGATCAATGTCCTCAAGAGACTGATCAATGTCCTCAATGTCCTCAAGAGACTGATCGTGTCCTCAAGAGACTGATCAATGTCCTCAAGAGACTGATCAATGTCCTCAAGAGACTGATCAATGTCCTCAATGTCCTCAAGAGACTGATCAATGTCCTCAAGAGACTGATCAATGTCCTCAAGAGACTGATCACAATGTCCTCAAGAGACTGATCAATGTCCTCAATGTCCTCAAGAGACTGATCAATGTCCTCAAGAGCCTGATCAATGTCCTCAAGAGACTGATCAATGTCCTCAAGAGACTGATCAATGTCCTCAAGAGACTGATCAATGTCCTCAATGTCCTCAAGAGACTGATCGTGTCCTCAAGAGACTGATCAATGTCCTCAAGAGACTGATCAATGTCCTCAAGAGACTGATCAATGTCCTCAAGAGACTGATCAATGTCCTCAATGTCCTCAAGAGACTGATCAATGTCCTCAAGAGACTGATCAATGTCCTCAAGAGACTGATCAATGTCCTCAAGAGACTGATCAATGTCCTCAATGTCCTCAAGAGACTGATCAATGTCCTCAAGAGACTGATCAATGTCCTCAAGAGCCTGATCAATGTCCTCAAGAGACTGATCAATGTCCTCAAGAGACTGATCAATGTCCTCAAGAGACTGATCAATGTCCTCAATGTCCTCAAGAGACTGATCGTGTCCTCAAGAGACTGATCAATGTCCTCAAGAGACTGATCAATGTCCTCAAGAGACTGATCAATGTCCTCAAGAGACTGATCAATGTCCTCAAGAGACTGATCAATGTCCTCAATGTCCTCAAGAGACTGATCGTGTCCTCAAGAGACTGATCAATGTCCTCTAGAGACTGACAGACAGACAGACAGACACACAGACCTACACATACAGACACACACAGACACACACACACACACACACACACACACACACACACACACACACACACACACACACACACACACACAGACAGACACACAATGTTGTTCTCCTTCTCTGTTCTGTATATATCTATCTTTCTCTTTCTCTCTCTTTTCCAGGATTGTAATTCATCTCTTGGATTATTTAAATGAAGCAGTTTTGCTTCCATCTTTTCCCGTTAGGTAGCCGGTTCGATCCCCAGTCCCCCCATAGCTCACATGTCAAAGTGTCCCTGAGCAAGACACTGAACCCTAAATTGCTCCCCGGGCGCCTCACAGGGCAGCCCACTGCTCCTTAAGATACCAAGGATGGGTTAAATGCAGATAATACATTTCATGTACGTATGTACTATGACAAATAAAAAGGATTATTATTTTTTCTATTTTTCTTTCAATGCTTTAGGGCTCCAACACTTTTCAGCAGGTCATTTCTCTTTTCTGTATTTGAGCTATTTTAGCTTTCAGCATTCCAACGCATCTTCACAAGGAAATACATTTTCTAGTTGTCTCATGTTATGGTCTCATGTTATGGTCTCACGGGATTGTCGAACATTATCTCTCCTGAAGAGGCGATTCTGGTGGCCGTCCATGGACACGGACACATGCGCCTTTGTCCTGGCTTGCACGGTGTGTGCGCGCAGTAAGTCCTCTCACCAGCCTTCCACGGGCCTACGCCATCCCCTTCCGGTCCCGCGGCATCCTTGGAGCCACATTGGTCTACACCGCGTTCCACATTATTATGCAAATTACACTTTGCTCAGATTTTCCTAAATAGTAATGCACAGTCAGTCAGTATCATTTTCAAGTCATCAACTGTTAGAGTATAAGTCAAATTCTATTGAACAAACCTCCTAATGATAACAGTATTTTTTTCAAAAATAAAAAACTCAAAATGCAGTGTTCCAAATTATTATGCAGAATTTCAGAATTTCAGAGTTTCAAGATATTTTATAGGTTGTAAAGAACAAAAAATTGTCATTTGTTGAATTTGCAGCATTAGGAGGTCATATTTACTGAAATCAAGAAAAGTTTGAATCAAAAACATCTGAACAGGTCAAGTTACATGTTAACATAGGACCCCTTCTTTGATATCAACTTCACAATTCTTGCATCCATTGAACTTGTGAGTTCTTTGATAGTTTCTGCTTTAATGTCTTTGCAGGATGCCATAATAGCCTCCCAGAGCACCTGCTTGGATGTGAACTGCCTTCCACCCACATAGATCTTTTGCTTGATGATGCTCCAAAGGTTCTCAATAGGGTTAAGGTCAGGGGAAGATGGGGGCCACACCATGAGTTTCTCTCCTTTTATGCCCATAGCAGCCAATGCCCCAGAGGTATTCTTTGCAGCATGACATGGTGCATTGTCATGCATGAATATGATTTTGCTACGGAAGGCACGGTTCTTCTTTTTGTACCACAGAAGAAAGTGGTCAGTCAGAAACTCTACATACTTTGCCGAGGTCATTTTCACACCGTCGGGGACCCTGAAGGGGCCTACCAGCTCTCTCCCCATGATTCCGGCCCAAAACATGACTCCGCCACCTCCTTGTTGACGTCTCAGCCTTGTTGGGACATGGTGGCCATTCACCAACCATCCACTACTCCATCCATCAGGACCATCAAGGGTTGCACGGCACTCATCCGTAAACAAAACAGTTTGAAAGTTAGTCTTCATGTAGTCCTGAGCCCACTGCAACCTTTTTTGCTTGTGAGCTTGGTTTAGGGGTGGCCGAATAACAGGTTTAAGGACGCTTGCAAACCTCTTGAGCATCCTACATCTTGAAGTTGGCGAGACTCCAGAGGCACCAGCGGCTTCAAACACCTGTTTGCTGCTATTCAATGGCATTTTAGTGGCTGCTGTCTTAACCCTACGCATTTGTTTGGCAGAAATCTTCCTTATTTTGCCTTTGTCTGAACGAACCCGCTTGTGCTGTGAATCGGTGACAAATTTCTTCACCGTCCGATGATCACGCGCAATTCTTTTGGAAATATCCAATGTTGTGATACCTTGACCAAGGTATTGCACTATGTGCCGCTTTTCAGCAGCAGAGAGATCCTTTTTCTTCCCCATTTTGCCTGAAACATGTAGCTTGCTTAATAATGTGGAACATCCTTCTGAAGTAGTTTTCCTTTGATTGGGCTCACCTGGCAAACTAATTATTATTATTACTATTTGGATGATTTCAATCATCCAAATAGCCCTGAGACACAATACCATCCATGAGTTTCATTGAAAAACCAAAAAATTTATGTTTATGACCCTTAAATACAATTTGCCTAATAATGTGGAACGCGTTGTAGACTTCGTGACTGGCCTTCCTCCTTCTCGGGGTAAGACAACCATTCTCACTATAGTCGACAGATTTTCCAAGGCTGTACATTTTGTGCCTCCACCTAAACTCCCTACAGCCGCTGAGACTGCCGACCTCCTGGTTAACAACGTGGTCCGGCTCCATGAAACCCCACCGACATCGTCTCCGTCCGTGGACCACAGTTTACGTCACAGGTATGGAAGGCCTTCTGTCGAGCTATTGGGGCGTCTGTCAGTCTCTCATCAGGATATTATCCACAGACTAAGGGACAAGCGGAGCGAGCAAACCAGTACCTCGGAGCAGCACTTCGGTGTGTCACAGCCCTCATCCTAGTGTGAGCATCTTCCCTGGATTGAGTATGCCCACAACTCGTGGTGCTACAGGATTGTCCCCTTTTGAGTGTTCCTTGAGGTATTAGCCACCACTATTTCCAGTCCATGAGGAGGAGATTGCAGTACCGTCGGTCCAAGCACATCTTCGTCGTTGTCGCAGGGTGTGGAGAGGCGGGCTTGGCTCTACTACGATCTGCCAAACACAACAAGCGCATCGCTGACCGGCATCGGACCCCAGCACCAGAATACCTCCCAGGTCAGAGAGTTTGGTTGTCTACTAAAGATATTCCGTTACAGACTACCTCCAAGAAACATACTCCCCGTTACATTGGGCCCTTCGTGATAGACGCTATCATTAACCCTTCTGCCATTAGACTCAAACTACCTGCCTCCCAGAGGGTTCACCCAACATTCCATGTCTCCCAGTTGAAACCTGTCTCTGTCAGTCCAGTTTGCCCTCCAGTCGCTCCCCCTCCACCCACCCGGATCATTGATGACCACCCTGCCTACACCGTACGGCGAATCCTGGACGTGCGCCGTCTGGGCCGGGGTCACCAATACCTCGTGGACTGGGAGGGATATGGCCCCGAGGAGCGGAGCTGGATCCTGGACCCTTCCCTCATTTGGGATTTCCACAGGAACAAGCCTGGTGAATCGCCTGGAGGCTCTCGTTGAGGGGCGGGTACTGTCACGGCCAGGCCTCCGGCCTGCACTGTGTGTGGTAGGGGCGTGGCCTCCGGCCTGCACTGTGTGTGGGAGGGGCGTGGCCTCCGGCCTGCACTGTGTGTGGTAGGGGCGTGGCCTCCGGCCTGCACTGTGTGTGGGAGGGGCGTGGCCTCCGGCCTGCACTGTGTGTGGGAGGGGCGTGGCCTCCGGCCTGCACTGTGTGTGGGAGGGGCGTGGCCTCCGGCCTGCACTGTGTGTGGGAGGGGCGTGGCCTCCGGCCTGCACTGTGTGTGGTAGGGGCGTGGCCTCCGGCCTGCACTGTGTGTGGGAGGGGCGTGGCCTCCGGCCTGCACTGTGTGTGGTAGGGGCGTGGCCTCCGGCCTGCACTGTGTGTGGGAGGGGCGTGGCCTCCGGCCTGCACTGTGTGTGGGAGGGGCGTGGCCTTCTGATTACACTCACCTCACCTGCTCAAGCAACCAAGCTGCCTTCAATCCACGAATCACCCTGCAGTACATCTACCCCGGTTCCTCATCCAGTCGTCGCCAGATCGTTGTCCAACTAGCCTGGTAGAGACTGCTCCTGGCTGCTCTGTTGGCAAATTACTTCTGAGATTGAACCTAACTGTTTTTGCCTCTGACCCTGTCTTTTTGTTCAGTCATCCGTCCTCCGGTTCCCCAGTCTGTCTGCCGTCCCCCGCTGCATTTCCCTGTCATCCCCTGGCAATAAACCATTTCCTCCTTCAACTCTCTGGTCTGCGTTTGGGTCCTCCACCACACATCGTAACAGTGATTGTCTAATGTTCTGATTCTGACAGGAAACGTTCTTCTTCTCCAGAAGGAGTCTGATTGACAGATGGTTCGTCCAATCACCCGCCCAAAAGACGGAGTGACTGATCTCACTCTGAAGGGGCGGGAGGTTCCGCCCACTTGTTATTGACATCTTTCCCCCCCAAATATGAACTAATGATGATTCAGTTATTACATTATTATATAATGTTATAATAATTATATTACACAGTTATTACACGAATGTATTTCATCAAATTAACCGGAATGTGTGAGATGATGTTAAATACTGTGACCTCTGACCCACACAGACAGACACACACAGAGAGACACACACACACACACAGAGACACACACACACACACACACACACACAAACACACACATGCACAGTTCCTCCGTTAGCTCTTCATTATTTCAAAGAGCTGCTAATGTTAGCAGCTTACAGCGCTAACTCTTCTGGGTTATCTGTGTGTGTGTGTGCTGCTCCTTAACCTTGTTTAGCTAAACATGTTGGCTAAGAGCATGTGTCTAGCCTAGCCACATGCTAACTGTGTGCAGACTGAAGCCAGTCTCACACACACACACACACACACACACACACACACACACACACACACACACACACACACCATGTATAGTCATGCAAATCAGGTGGAAGACGCCAACCCCCCAACACACACACACACACACACTCTGCTGCACATTGATCTATTCAGAGGACAAAGGCTGTTTAATGCGTGCAGAGGATCGCTGCAAATACTCACCGATCATCCTGTGTGAATGAGGAGGAGGAGGAGAGGGGGAGCAAGAGGAGGAAGAGGAGGAGGAGAGGGGGTTATGGACCCATGTTCTCCTTCAGCAGGAGGAGGAGGGGAAGAAAGATGGAGAAGCTGCTGATCCTGACGCCTTTTGGTCGAAGGACCTGTCTCTCTCTCTCTCTGTTAGCTTGCTGCTACCGATGCTACGCGGCTTCAGCTGCTCTCTCTGTCACCAGTGGCCCCTCCCCTCAGCAAGCTGCCCCACTTCCTCTCTTCCTCCTTCTTTTCTTCTCTCCTCTCCTCCTCTCCTCAGGAGGAGTGGGCGTGTTCTCCACGACCAACAGGTCCAGGTGTGACATCACACCTGGACCTGTTGGTCGTGACCTTGGAAACACCACGGTTCTGATTGATCACCCTGTGACACGCCTCTGACAGCTGATTGATTGATCACTCTGTGACACGCCTCTGACAGCTGATTGATTGATCACCCTGTGACACATTGATTGATCACCCTGTGGGCGGGTCCTACCTGGTGTCGCCGGTGTTCAGGTCCGTCCTCACGCTGCTGGAGCGACTCAGTTTGGGCTGCGAGCGAGACCGCCGGAGAGACTGCTTCAGCCTCCTGGAGAGGAAGCCCTGAGGAAGACGAGGAGGCATGATGATGAGGAGGAGGGCATGAGGAAGAGATAGCCTGAGCCCTACAGAGGAACCCTGAGACCCTGAGATGCTGGAGGCGCTGGAGTTGTTGGGCTGTCTTGGCTGACACGCCTCTTCAATGTCTCATGGGGGTCAGGAACATGGACTGATGACCGGGGGGCTGGCTCATCTTCAAGAAGGGGGACCGGAGAGAGTGAACTATCAGGGTGTCACACTGCTGACCTCCAGTGTGAAGCGGCGGGGATGTTTCCTCTGTAGGACTCTTAGAGATAGAGTAAGGAGATGAGTTTCCTCTGTAGGACTCTTAGAGATAGAGTAAGGAGATGAGCTTCCTCTGTAGGACTCTTAGAGATAGAGTAAGGAGATGAGTTTCCTCTGTAGGACTCTTAGAGATAGAGTAAGGAGATGAGTTTCCTCTGTAGGACTCTTAGAGATAGAGTAAGGAGATGAGTTTCCTCTGTAGGACTCTTAGAGATAGAGTAAGGAGATGAGTTTCCTCTGTAGGACTCTTAGAGATAGAGTAAGGAGATGAGTTTCCTCTGTAGGACTCTTAGAGATAGAGTAAGGAGATGAGCTTCCTCTGTAGGACTCTTAGAGATAGAGTAAGGAGATGAGTTTCCTCTGTAGGACTCTTAGAGATAGAGTAAGGAGATGAGTTTCCTCTGTAGGACTCTTAGAGATAGAGTAAGGAGATGAGTTTCCTCTGTAGGACTCTTAGAGATAGAGTAAGGAGATGAGTTTCCTCTGTAGGACTCTTAGAGATAGAGTAAGGAGATGAGTTTCCTCTGTAGGACTCTTAGAGATAGAGTAAGGAGATGAGTTTCCTCTGTAGGACTCTTAGAGATAGAGTAAGGAGATGAGCTTCCTCTGTAGGACTCTTAGAGATAGAGTAAGGAGATGAGTTTCCTCTGTAGGACTCTTAGAGATAGAGTAAGGAGATGAGTTTCCTCTGTAGGACTCTTAGAGATAGAGTAAGGAGATGAGTTTCCTCTGTAGGACTCTTAGAGATAGAGTAAGGAGATGAGTTTCGTCTGTAGGACTCTTAGAGATAGAGTAAGGAGATGAGCTTCCTCTGTAGGACTCTTAGAGATAGAGTAAGGAGATGAGTTTCCTCTGTAGGATTCTTAGAGATAGAGTAAGGAGATGAGCTTCCTCTGGAGGACTCTTAGAGATAGAGTAAGGAGATGAGTTTCCTCTGTAGGACTCTTAGAGATAGAGTAAGGAGATGAGTTTCCTCTGTAGGACTCTTAGAGATAGAGTAAGGAGATGAGTTTCCTCTGTAGGACTCTTAGAGATAGAGTAAGGAGGTGAGTTTCCTCCTTAGGACTCTTAGAGATAGTAAGGAGGTGAGTTTCCTCCTTAGGACTCTTAGAGATAGAGTAAGGAGATGAGTTTCCTCTGTAGGACTCTTAGAGATAGAGTAAGGAGATGAGTTTCCTCTGTAGGACTCTTAGAGATAGAGTAAGGAGATGAGTTTCCTCTGTAGGACTCTTAGAGATAGAGTAAGGAGATGAGTTTCCTCTGTAGGACTCTTAGAGATAGAGTAAGGAGATGAGTTTCCTCTGTAGGACTCTTAGAGATAGAGTAAGGAGATGAGTTTCCTCTGTAGGACTCTTAGAGATAGAGTAAGGAGATGAGTTTCCTCTGTAGGACTCTTAGAGATAGAGTAAGGAGATGAGCTTCCTCTGTAGGACTCTTAGAGATAGAGTAAGGAGATGAGCTTCCTCTGTAGGATTCTTAGAGATAGAGTAAGGAGATGAGTTTCCTCTGTAGGACTCTTAGAGATAGAGTAAGGAGGTGAGTTTCCTCTGTAGGACTCTTAGAGATAGAGTAAGGAGGTGAGTTTCCTCCTTAGGACTCTTAGAGATAGTAAGGAGGTGAGTTTCCTCCTTAGGACTCTTAGAGATAGAGTAAGGAGATGAGTTTCCTCTGTAGGACTCTTAGAGATAGAGTAAGGAGATGAGTTTCCTCTGTAGGACTCTTAGAGATAGAGTAAGGAGATGAGTTTCCTCTGTAGGACTCTTAGAGATAGAGTAAGGAGATGAGTTTCCTCTGTAGGACTCTTAGAGATAGAGTAAGGAGATGAGTTTCCTCTGTAGGACTCTTAGAGATAGAGTAAGGAGATGAGTTTCCTCTGTAGGACTCTTAGAGATAGAGTAAGGAGATGAGCTTCCTCTGTAGGACTCTTAGAGATAGTAAGGAGGTGAGTTTCCTCCTTAGGACTCTTAGAGATAATTAGGAGGTGAGTTTCCTCCTTAGGACTCTTAGAGATAGTAAGGAGGTGAGTTTCCTCCTTAGGACTCTTAGAGATAGTAAGGAGGTGAGTTTCCTCCTTAGGACTCTTAGAGATAGTAAGGAGGTGAGTTTCCTCCTTAGGACTCTTAGAGATAGTAAGGAGGTGAGTTTCCTCCTTAGGACTCTTAGAGATAGTAAGGAGGTGAGTTTCCTCCTTAGGACTCTTAGAGATAGAGTAAGGAGGTGAGTTTCCTCCTTAGGACTCTTAGAGATAGAGTAAGGAGGTGAGTTTCCTCCTTAGGACTCTTAGAGATAGTAAGGAGGTGAGTTTCCTCCTTAGGACTCTTAGAGATAGTAAGGAGGTGAGTTTCCTCCTTAGGACTCTTAGAGATAGTAAGGAGGTGAGCTGCTCCTCCTTGGTGAAAGGAGTCAGCTGAGGTGGTTCAGGTCCAGATGAAGACCAGGACTCGCTGGAGGGTTAGATCTCCGGCTCTGGACCAGAATGATCTGGACATGTTGCGGTGAGAGGGAAGCCGGATGATGATGGATGGATATAATATTGTCATTGTATTTTGATTATGATATATTATTTACAATATATTATCACCATTTTGATTTATATATAATATTATTATTAATAATATATACTATTATTACTATTTTATATCATTATTAATATATATTATTATCACTGTTTTGATTATATCATGTTATTATGGGTTGTGGAGACTTTGGGATGATGTCATCAGTGGACGATCTACAGCTCCTGTTACCATGGAAACGTCAGGCGGATCACAGTTGGGAGGATGTGTGTGTGTGTGTGTGTGTGTGTGTGTGTGTGTGTGTGTGTGTGTGTGTGTGTGTGTGTGTGTGTTCACCGTGACTCTGGAGGTGGGCGTGTCCACAGCGGAGCTACTGGGCATGCTCAGTCGGCGGAATCGTCTCTCAGGAGCATCTGGAACAGACAGAGAGCATCATGGGGGATTATTTGATTAATAACAACATGTCTTTATTTGATAACAGTAAACATTAACAACATGTCTTTATTTGATAACAGTAAACATTAACAACATGTCTTTATTTGATAACAGTAAACATTAATAACATTAACAACATGTCTTTATTTGATAACTGTAAACATTAATAACATTATTATTATTATTATTAGCCAAGAGGCTATTTTTCCTGTCGTCCCGAGAGGCAGACGTTACAAAACAAACCTACAAACAGAAATAGATTAAATAATAAAGTTATACATGTTGAGTCTTTACAATGCGTACACAAACAACGAGTAGAGATCATATTCATATACGTAGTGTCATCATTCAGTAACAGACACACAAACAATGATGACTATATGAATATGACTGAAGACAAGATGATGAACAGAACATGAAATATATTCAGTCAACAAGTAAACAACAACAAGAGACATGCAGGTAGATGATGGTCAAGACAGACAGACAGCTGACAACAGACAGACAGACAACAGACAGACAGACAGACAACAGACAGACAGACAACAGACAGACAGACAGACAACAGACAGACAGACAGACAGACAGACAGACAACAGACAGACAGACAGACAGACAGACAACAGACAGACAGACAGACAACAGACAGACAGACAGACAGACAGACAACAGACAGACAGAGACAACAGACAGACAGACAACAGACAGACAGACAGACAGACAGACAGACAACAGACAGACAGACAGACAGACAACATACAGACAGACAGACAGACAGCTGACAACAGACAGACAGACAGACAGACAGACAGACAGCTGACAACAGACAGACAACAGACAGACAGCAGACAACAGACAGACAACAGACAGACAGCTGACAGACAGACAGACAGACAACAGATAGACAGACAACAGACAGACAGACAGACAGACAGACAGACAACAGACAGACAGACAGACAGACAACAGACAGACAGACAGACAGCTGACAGACAGACAGACAACAGACAGACAGACAGACAACAGACAGACAGACAACAGACAGACAGACAGACAGACAGACAACAGACAGACAGACAGACAGACAACAGACAGACAGACAGACAGCTGACAGACAGACAGACAACAGATAGACAGACAACAGACAGACAGACAGACAGACAACAGACAGACAGACAACAGACAGACAGACAGACAGACAACAGACAGACAGACAGACAGACAACAGACAGACAGACAGACAGCTGACAGACAGACAGACAACAGACAGACAGACAGACAACAGACAGACAGACAACAGACAGACAGACAGACAGACAGACAACAGACAGACAGACAGACAGACAACAGACAGACAGACAGACAGCTGACAGACAGACAGACAACAGATAGACAGACAACAGACAGACAGACAGACAGACAACAGACAGACAGACAACAGACAGACAGACAGACAGACAGACAACAGACAGACAGACAGACAACAGACAACAGACAGACAACAGACAGACAGACAACAGACAGACAGCTGACAGACAGACAGACAGACAACAGATAGACAGACAACAGACAGACAGACAGACAACAGACAGACAGACAACAGACAGACAGACAGACAGACAGACAGACAACAGACAGACAGACAGACAGACAGACAACAGACAGACAGACAGACAGCTGACAGACAGACAGACAACAGATAGACAGACAACAGACAGACAGACAGACAACAGACAGACAGACAACAGACAGACAGACAGACAGACAACAGACAGACAGACAGACAGACAACAGACAACAGACAGACAGACAGACAACAGACAGACAGACAACAGACAGACAGACAGACAACAGACAGACAACAGACAGACAGCTGACAGACAGACAGACAGACAACAGATAGACAGACAACAGACAGACAACAGACAGACAGACAGACAGACAGACAGACAGCAGACAACAGACAGACAACAGACAGACAGCTGACAGACAGACAGACAGACAACAGATAGACAGACAACAGATAGACAGACAACAGACAGACAGCTGACAACAGACAGACATACACCAGACAGACAGCTGACAACAGACAGCTGACAACAGACAGACATACACCAGACAGACAGCTGACAACAGACAGACAGCTGACAACAGACAGACACCAGACAACAGACAGACAGACAGCTGACAACAGACAGCTGACAACAGACAGACAGCTGACAACAGACAGCTGACACCAGACAACAGACAGACAGACAGCTGACAACAGACAGCTGACAACAGACAGACAAGTCGGATTAGTGTTACATTTTTGAAAAATGTAGCTTTAGACCAAGCACCTCTTTTCCCTGCACAACGGTGTAGAATAATAATAAGAATAAGAATAAACATTAGAATAACAATAGGTCCTCGACTCTGACTACGTCAGTGCTCGGGCCCTAATAATAATTAAAGCTGCACTGGGCGTTCTGGCGGGAGAATGTCTGCAAACATCGGACACGAGTTAGAGGTTTTATTCCTGCAGGCTTCCTGTAACCACTGTGTGGCGCTAGACAACATGAATTATGTTATATCAACTGTAAATGTCATGTTGATCGGATGCTGTTTGTCACATAACACTGACTGCCTGTCGCCAGTAGGTGGCACTGTGACTGAGTGGAAATAGGCTGGACATACTCAGGCCGTGACTTTCATTAAGCGTAGCAAGTTTGGGGCAGATTGGAGCGAGTCCAGTGGAGTTACATGAGCTTGTTGTTAAATGGCTAATCAAGTAAAATGGCCGCTGTTCCGTCAAACGTAAAGCCTAGAAATAGACTAAAATGAATGGGGAAATCACACAAAAATCACAATGGCCAACTTCCGGTACGGTTTAGAGCAGGGGTGTCAAATATACGGCCCGTGATTGTAAGACATGCATGGTAACCATTGAACCACAGACACAATTGGTCACAGCACTGACTTTACTAAACATATTGCTCAACTGCGAGGGAATCTGCAGAGGAGCCCAGGCAGGTAAACAGTGGGCTGATGTCTGCATGTGAAAAATGTAAATGTTTCTTAAATTAACTCTACGTCACTGTCTCTTAGCTCTTAGCTTTTAGTTTCTTTTAACTTGTCTTGTTCTGTGTTTTCTGTCTGTAACTATGTGTTTTTTATGCTGCTGCCTGTCTTGGCCAGGTCTCCCTCGAAAAAGAGATTTTTAATCTCAATGGGACTTCCTGGTTAAATAAAGGTTTAAATAAAAAATAAAAAAATTGTTGGTCTTTATGTTTCTAGTTTATTGAAGAAAGTTAAAATAGAGTTTATCATCCAAAAACCTTCACCAATGATTTAAACAGAGAGTAATATTGTCATTATGTATGCGTTATTATGCTGTGATTTTACTGGTCCGGCCCACTTGAGGGCAGCATGCGGCCCCTTCACTAAAATGAGTTTGACACCCCTGGTTTAGAGCATGGTTCCGAGAGTCATCATGTGTTACACTTGCCTAACTTTCATAGTTCATATATGTGTGGAAGTGTGGAAGGGGTCCATGAGGTTGTGACCATCCCAAGCCACAAAGAAATCTGCTTTTTTTTTCACGGTGAATGATGCGTTGGCACGGCAACAGCGTGCAACGAGAACTTACAATAGTCGTGATGAAGTATCATCAATGTGTTATGGCTTTACTTACGACATGTGAGACTGATCTGGTCAACTGGATAGGAGTAATACATCAACGTATAAAACGTGGCATTTCCATGCAAAATACAAGGTTGTTGCATGGACACCCACCATTTTGATAACTGTCTTCATAAAGGTCAGAACATTCTGACCAAATTAGAAGTTGATTGCCAACACATTGTAGAAGTTCATTTGACGCCTGAAAACAATGAAAAATTTCTAAAAACGCAGAAATTGGGAGATTCACTGCAGCGCCCCCTAGTGTTTGAATAGAACACGAGAAGGTAACTTAGGATGCGCTGTGGACATGTGCTACACACATGTGGTGATGATAGTTATGTGTACTGATGTATTAAGCCACGCCCCTCAGAGGTTCATTGGTCCTTATCTTCTGAACACAATGAGATGAACAACATACTTTTGATGACACTGATCCAATAAGGATCGCTGTATCAATCAGACAAGGAGGAGTTTGCAGCATTGTGTTCTTCACAAAATAAAAAAAGGTGGAAAGTCTAAGTAGGCGGAGCTTAATGCTCTGACGGACCGGACATGTCTCATAAAAACACCTCTAGGGGCGCTAACTGTCTGTCTGTAACTAACTAACTGTCTGTCTGTAACTAACTAACTGTCTGTTTGTAACTAACTAACTGTCTGTCTGTAACTAACTAACTGTCTGTCTGTAACTAACTAACTGTCTGTCTGTAACTAACTAACTGTCTGTCTGTAACTAACTAACTGTCTGTCTGTAACTAACTAACTGTCTGTCTGTAACTAACTAACTGTCTGTCTGTCTGTAACTAACTAACTGTCTGTCTGTCTGTAACTAACTAACTAACTAACTAACTGTCTGTCTGTCTGTCTGTCTGTCTGTAACTAACTAACTAACTGTCTGTCTGTAACTAACTAACTGTCTGTCTGTAACTAACTAACTGTCTGTCTGTAACTAACTAACTGTCTGTCTGTCTGTAACTAACTAACTAACTAACTAACTGTCTGTCTGTCTGTCTGTCTGTCTGTAACTAACTAACTAACTGTCTGTCTGTAACTAACTAACTGTCTGTCTGTAACTAACTAACTAACTGTCTGTCTGTAACTAACTAACTGTCTGTCTGTAACTAACTAACTGTCTGTCTGTAACTAACTAACTGTCTGTCTGTCTGTAACTAACTAACTAACTAACTAACTGTCTGTCTGTCTGTCTGTCTGTAACTAACTAACTAACTGTCTGTCTGTAACTAACTAACTGTCTGTCTGTAACTAACTAACTAACTAACTAACTAACTAACTAACTAACTGTCTGTAACTAACTAACTAACTAACTAACTAACTAACTAACTAACTGTCTGTAACTAACTAACTAACTAACTAACTAACTGTCTGTCTGTCTGTAACTAACTAACTGTCTGTCTGTAACTAACTAACTGTCTGTCTGTCTGTCTGTCTGTAACTAACTAACTAACTGTCTGTCTGTAACTAACTAACTGTCTGTCTGTAACTAACTAACTGTCTGTCTGTAACTAACTAACTGACTAACTGTCTGTCTGTAACTAACTAACTAACTAACTAACTGTCTGTCTGTAACTAACTAACTGTCTGTCTGTAACTAACTAACTAACTAACTAACTGTCTGTCTGTAACTAACTAACTAACTAACTAACTGTCTGTCTGTAACTAACTAACTGTCTGTCTGTCTGTAACTAACTAACTAACTAACTGTCTGTCTGTAACTAACTAACTGTCTGTCTGTAACTAACTAACTAACTAACTAACTAACTGTCTGTCTGTAACTAACTAACTGTCTGTCTGTCTGTAACTAACTAACTAACTAACTAACTAACTAACTGTCTGTCTGTAACTAACTAACTAACTAACTAACTAACTGTCTGTCTGTAACTAACTAACTAACTAACTGTCTGTCTGTAACTAACTAACTAACTAACTAACTAACTGTCTGTCTGTAACTAACTAACTGTCTGTCTGTAACTAACTAACTAACTAACTAACTAACTAACTGTCTGTCTGTAACTAACTAACTAACTAACTAACTGTCTGTCTGTAACTAACTAACTGTCTGTCTGTAACTAACTAACTAACTAACTAACTAACTAACTAACTGTCTGTCTGTAACTAACTAACTAACTAACTGTCTGTCTGTAACTAACTAACTGTCTGTCTGTAACTAACTAACGAACTGTCTGTCTGTCTGTAACTAACTAACTAACTAACTAACTAACTAACTAACTAACTAACTAACTAACTGTCTGTAACTAACTAACTAACTAACTGTCTGTCTGTAACTAACTAACTAACTAACTAACTGTCTGTCTGTCTGTAACTAACTAACTGTCTGTCTGTAACTAACTAACGAACTGTCTGTCTGTCTGTAACTAACTAACTAACTAACTAACTAACTAACTAACTAACTAATTAACTAACTGTCTGTCTGTAACTAACTAACTAACTAACTAACTAACTAACTAACTAACTAACTAACTGTCTGTCTGTAACTAACTAACTGTCTGTCTGTAACTAACTAACTAACTAACTAACTAACTGTCTGTCTGTAACTAACTAACTAACTAACTAACTAACTGTCTGTCTGTAACTAACTAACTGTCTGTCTGTAACTAACTAACTATCTGTCTGTCTGTAACTAAATAACTGTCTGTAACTGAATAACTGTCTGTCTGTAACTAACTAACTGTCTGTCTGTAACTAACTAACTGTCTGTCTGTCTGTCTGTCTGTCTGTCTGTCTGTAACTAACTAACTGTCTGTCTGTCTGTCTGTCTGTCTGTCACTAACTAACTAACTAACTAACTGTCTGTCTGTCTGTAACTAACTAACTATCTGTCTGTCTGTAACTAAATAACTGTCTGTCTGTAACTGAATAACTGTCTGTCTGTAACTAACTAACTGTCTGTCTGTCTGTAACTAACTAACTATCTGTCTGTCTGTCTGTCTGTAACTAACTAACTAACTGTCTGTCTGTCTGTCTGTAACTAACTAACTGTCTGTCTGTAACTAACTAACTGTCTGTCTGTCTGTCTGTAACTAACTAACTGTCTGTCTGTAACTAACTAACTGTCTGTCTGTCTGTCTGTCTGTCTGTCTGTCTGTAACTAACTAACTAACTGTCTGTCTGTAACTAACTAACTAACTAACTAACTGTCTGTCTGTAACTAACTAACTAACTGTCTGTCTGTCTGTCTGTCTGTCTGTCTGTAACTAACTAACTGTCTGTCTGTAACTAACTAACTAACTGTCTGTCTGTCTGTAACTAACTAACTAACTAACTAACTAACTAACTAACTAACTGTCTGTCTGTAACTAACTAACTGTCTGTCTGTCTGTCTGTCTGTCTGTAACTAACTAACTAACTGTCTGTCTGTAACTAACTAACTGTCTGTCTGTAACTAACTAACTATCTGTCTGTCTGTAACTAACTAACTAACTAACTGTCTGTCTGTAACTAACTAACTATCTGTCTGTCTGTAACTAACTAACTAACTAACTGTCTGTCTGTAACTAACTAACTGTCTGTCTGTAACTAACTAACTATCTGTCTGTCTGTAACTAACTAACTAACTGTCTGTCTGTAACTAACTAACTAACTAACTAACTGTCTGTCTGTAACTAACTAACTAACTAACTGTCTGTCTGTCTGTCTGTCTGTCTGTCTGTCTGTCTGTCTGTCTGTCTGTCTGTAACTAACTGTCTGTCTGTCTGTAACTAACTGTCTGTCTGTAACTAACTAACTAACTTTCTGTAACTAACTAACTAACTAACTAACTAACTAACTAACTAACTAACTAACTAACTAACTAACTGTCTGTCTGTAACTAACTAACTAACTGTCTGTCTGTAACTAACTAACTAACTAACTAACTAACTAACTGTCTGTCTGTAACTAACTAACTAACTGTCTGTCTGTAACTAACTAACTAACTAACTAACTAACTAACTAACTAACTGTCTGTCTGTAACTAACTAACTAACTGTCTGTCTGTAACTAACTAACTGTCTGTCTGTAACTAACTAACTGTCTGTCTGTCTGTCTGTCTGTAACTAACTAACTGTCTGTCTGTCAGTCTGTAACTAACTAACTGTCTGTAACTAACTAACTGTCTGTAACTAACTGTCTGTCTGTCTGCCTGTAACTAACTAACTGTCTGTCTGTAACTGTCTGTCTGTAACTAACTGTCTGTCTGTCTGTAACTAACTGTCTGTAACTAACTAACTGTCTGTCTGTCTGTAACTAACTGTCTGTCTGTAACTAACTGTCTGTCTGTAACTGTCTGTCTGCAACTAACTGTCTGTCTGTCTGTAACTAACTGTCTGTAACTAACTAACTGTCTGTCTGTCTGTAACTAACTGTCTGTCTGTAACTAACTAACTGTCTGTCTGTAACTAACTGTCTGTAACTAACTGTCTGTCTGTCTGTCTGTCTGTCTGTCTGTCTGTAACTAACTGTCTGTAACTAACTGTCTGTCTGTCTGTCTGTCTGTAACTAACTGTCTGTAACTAACTGTCTGTCTGTCTGTCTGTCTGTCTGTAACTAACTGTCTGTAACTAACTGTCTGTCTGTCTGTCTGTCTGTCTGTAACTAACTGTCTGTAACTAACTGTCGGTCTGTCTGTCTGTAACTAACTGTCTGTAACTAACTGTCTGTCTGTCTGTCTGTCTGTCTGTAACTAACTGTCTGTAACTAACTGTCTGTCTGTCTGTCTGTCTGTCTGTAACTAACTGTCTGTAACTAACTGTCGGTCTGTCTGTCTGTAACTAACTGTCTGTAACTAACTGTCTGTCTGTAACTAACTGTCTGTCTGTCTGTAACTAACTGTCTGTAACTAACTGTCTGTCTGTCTGTCTGTCTGTCTGTAACTAACTGTCTGTAACTAACTGTCTGTCTGTCTGTCTGTCTGTCTGTAACTAACTGTCTGTAACTAAATGAAGCTATAGCGTAAGTTCAGACAGGAAGACAACCCCCTCACACCAGGCGGGCCCTCACTCATACGTCCCTCACCAGCAGCATGACGTCATACCGGATGTCCCTGTCAGGAGCGTCAGAAGCGTCAGACTCTACCAGCTGTTCAGCAGCCGGGTGCCCAGCCATTAGCGCAGAGTCACGCCCTCCTCGCTGTCCTATCAGCTCGCTGCTATCTCCTTTAAATGTTCTCCTTCTCCGCCTCCAGCGTCCTGCTGCCGTCTCATGCGACCCGCCGCCTCCCCAGCACCATCCACCTTCTCAGATTCAGCACCCCATCGGCATCTCCAGCAACTCCAGCAGAACCTCAGCCACCACCACCAGTGTCTGGACTCCCCGGGGGGATCTACAGATTGCTGCCGCTCAGGGCGAACACAGTGCGATCTCAATCTCCCCGCGGAGTCCATGCGCCAAATAAATTCTGTGTAACCATGGACTCATTATCGGCATAATAAACATTGACTACTAATCACCCACTGTCTCTCCTGATTGAACTGTCTGTCTGTCTGTAACTGTCTGTCTGTAACTAACTGTCTGTCTGTAACTAACTGTCTGTCTGTAACTAACTGTCTGTAACTAACTGTCTGTCTGTAACTAACTGTCTGTAACTAACTGTCTGTCTGTAACTAACTGTCTGTAACTAACTGTCTGTCTGTAACTAACTGTCTGTAACTAACTGTCTGTCTGTAACTAACTGTCTGTAACTAACTGTCTGTCTGTAACTAACTGTCTGTAACTAACTGTCTGTCTGTAACTAACTGTCTGTAACTAACTGTCTGTCTGTAACTAACTGTCTGTAACTAACTGTCTGTCTGTCTGTAACTAACTGTCTGTCTGTAACTAACTGTCTGTAACTAACTGTCTGTCTGTAACTAACTGTCTGTCTGTCTGTAACTGTCTGTCTGTCTGTAACTAACTGTCTGTAACTAACTGTCTGTCTGTCTGTAACTGTCTGTCTGTAACTAACTGTCTGTAACTAACTGTCTGTCTGTCTGTAACTAACTGTCTGTAACTAACTGTCTGTCTGTAACTAACTGTCTGTAACTAACTGTCTGTCTGTCTGTAACTAACTGTCTGTAACTAACTGTCTGTAACTAACTGTCTGTCTGTCTGTAACTGTCTGTCTGTAACTAACTGTCTGTAACTAACTGTCTGTAACTAACTGTCTGTCTGTCTGTAACTAACTGTCTGTCTGTCTGTAACTGTCTGTCTGTCTGTAACTAACTGTCTGTAACTAACTGTCTGTCTGTCTGTAACTGTCTGTAACTAACTGTCTGTAACTAACTGTCTGTCTGTCTGTAACTGTCTGTCTGTCTGTAACTAACTGTCTGTAACTAACTGTCTGTAACTAACTGTCTGTAACTAACTGTCTGTCTGTAACTAACTGTCTGTAACTAACTGTCTGTCTGTAACTAACTGTCTGTCTGTCTGTAACTGTCTGTCTGTAACTAACTGTCTGTCTGTAACTAACTGTCTGTAACTAACTGTCTGTCTGTCTGTAACTAACTGTCTGTAACTAACTGTCTGTAACTAACTGTCTGTCTGTAACTAACTGTCTGTAACTAACTGTCTGTCTGTCTGTAACTAACTGTCTGTAACTAACTGTCTGTCTGTCTGTAACTAACTGTCTGTAACTAACTGTCTGTAACTAACTGTCTGTCTGTAACTAACTGTCTGTAACTAACTGTCTGTCTGTAACTAACTAACTGTCTGTCTGTAACTAACTAACTATCTGTCTGTCTGTAACTAACTAACTAACTGTCTGTCTGTAACTAACTAACTAACTAACTAACTGTCTGTCTGTAACTAACTAACTAACTAACTGTCTGTCTGTCTGTCTGTCTGTCTGTCTGTCTGTAACTAACTGTCTGTCTGTCTGTAACTAACTGTCTGTCTGTAACTAACTAACTAACTTTCTGTAACTAACTAACTAACTAACTAACTAACTAACTAACTAACTAACTAACTAACTAACTGTCTGTCTGTAACTAACTAACTAACTGTCTGTCTGTAACTAACTAACTAACTAACTAACTAACTAACTGTCTGTCTGTAACTAACTAACTAACTGTCTGTCTGTAACTAACTAACTAACTAACTAACTAACTGTCTGTCTGTAACTAACTAACTAACTGTCTGTCTGTAACTAACTAACTGTCTGTCTGTAACTAACTAACTGTCTGTCTGTCTGTCTGTCTGTAACTAACTAACTGTCTGTCTGTCAGTCTGTAACTAACTAACTGTCTGTAACTAACTAACTGTCTGTAACTAACTGTCTGTCTGTCTGCCTGTAACTAACTAACTGTCTGTCTGTAACTGTCTGTCTGTAACTAACTGTCTGTCTGTCTGTAACTAACTGTCTGTAACTAACTAACTGTCTGTCTGTCTGTAACTAACTGTCTGTCTGTAACTAACTGTCTGTCTGTAACTGTCTGTCTGCAACTAACTGTCTGTCTGTCTGTAACTAACTGTCTGTAACTAACTAACTGTCTGTCTGTCTGTAACTAACTGTCTGTCTGTAACTAACTAACTGTCTGTCTGTAACTAACTGTCTGTAACTAACTGTCTGTCTGTCTGTCTGTCTGTCTGTCTGTCTGTAACTAACTGTCTGTAACTAACTGTCTGTCTGTCTGTCTGTCTGTAACTAACTGTCTGTAACTAACTGTCTGTCTGTCTGTCTGTCTGTCTGTAACTAACTGTCTGTAACTAACTGTCTGTCTGTCTGTCTGTCTGTCTGTAACTAACTGTCTGTAACTAACTGTCGGTCTGTCTGTCTGTAACTAACTGTCTGTAACTAACTGTCTGTCTGTCTGTCTGTCTGTCTGTAACTAACTGTCTGTAACTAACTGTCTGTCTGTCTGTCTGTCTGTCTGTAACTAACTGTCTGTAACTAACTGTCGGTCTGTCTGTCTGTAACTAACTGTCTGTAACTAACTGTCTGTCTGTAACTAACTGTCTGTCTGTCTGTAACTAACTGTCTGTAACTAACTGTCTGTCTGTCTGTCTGTCTGTCTGTAACTAACTGTCTGTAACTAACTGTCTGTCTGTAACTAACTGTCTGTCTGTCTGTAACTAACTGTCTGTAACTAACTGTCTGTCTGTAACTAACTGTCTGTCTGTCTGTAACTAACTGTCTGTAACTAACTGTCTGTCTGTCTGTCTGTCTGTCTGTAACTAACTGTCTGTAACTAACTGTCTGTCTGTCTGTCTGTCTGTCTGTAACTAACTGTCTGTAACTAAATGAAGCTATAGCGTAAGTTCAGACAGGAAGACAACCCCCTCACACCAGGCGGGCCCTCACTCATACGTCCCTCACCAGCAGCATGACGTCATACCGGATGTCCCTGTCAGGAGCGTCAGAAGCGTCAGACTCTACCAGCTGTTCAGCAGCCGGGTGCCCAGCCATTAGCGCAGAGTCACGCCCTCCTCGCTGTCCTATCAGCTCGCTGCTATCTCCTTTAAATGTTCTCCTTCTCCGCCTCCAGCGTCCTGCTGCCGTCTCATGCGACCCGCCGCCTCCCCAGCACCATCCACCTTCTCAGATTCAGCACCCCATCGGCATCTCCAGCAACTCCAGCAGAACCTCAGCCACCACCACCAGTGTCTGGACTCCCCGGGGGGATCTACAGATTGCTGCCGCTCAGGGCGAACACAGTGCGATCTCAATCTCCCCGCGGAGTCCATGCGCCAAATAAATTCTGTGTAACCATGGACTCATTATCGGCATAATAAACATTGACTACTAATCACCCACTGTCTCTCCTGATTGAACTGTCTGTCTGTCTGTAACTGTCTGTCTGTAACTAACTGTCTGTCTGTAACTAACTGTCTGTCTGTAACTAACTGTCTGTAACTAACTGTCTGTCTGTAACTAACTGTCTGTAACTAACTGTCTGTCTGTAACTAACTGTCTGTAACTAACTGTCTGTCTGTAACTAACTGTCTGTAACTAACTGTCTGTCTGTAACTAACTGTCTGTAACTAACTGTCTGTCTGTAACTAACTGTCTGTAACTAACTGTCTGTCTGTAACTAACTGTCTGTAACTAACTGTCTGTCTGTAACTAACTGTCTGTAACTAACTGTCTGTCTGTCTGTAACTAACTGTCTGTCTGTAACTAACTGTCTGTAACTAACTGTCTGTCTGTAACTAACTGTCTGTCTGTCTGTAACTGTCTGTCTGTCTGTAACTAACTGTCTGTAACTAACTGTCTGTCTGTCTGTAACTGTCTGTCTGTAACTAACTGTCTGTAACTAACTGTCTGTCTGTCTGTAACTAACTGTCTGTAACTAACTGTCTGTCTGTAACTAACTGTCTGTAACTAACTGTCTGTCTGTCTGTAACTAACTGTCTGTAACTAACTGTCTGTAACTAACTGTCTGTCTGTCTGTAACTGTCTGTCTGTAACTAACTGTCTGTAACTAACTGTCTGTAACTAACTGTCTGTCTGTCTGTAACTAACTGTCTGTCTGTCTGTAACTGTCTGTCTGTCTGTAACTAACTGTCTGTAACTAACTGTCTGTCTGTCTGTAACTGTCTGTAACTAACTGTCTGTAACTAACTGTCTGTCTGTCTGTAACTGTCTGTCTGTCTGTAACTAACTGTCTGTAACTAACTGTCTGTAACTAACTGTCTGTAACTAACTGTCTGTCTGTAACTAACTGTCTGTAACTAACTGTCTGTCTGTAACTAACTGTCTGTCTGTCTGTAACTGTCTGTCTGTAACTAACTGTCTGTCTGTAACTAACTGTCTGTAACTAACTGTCTGTCTGTCTGTAACTAACTGTCTGTAACTAACTGTCTGTAACTAACTGTCTGTCTGTAACTAACTGTCTGTAACTAACTGTCTGTCTGTCTGTAACTAACTGTCTGTAACTAACTGTCTGTCTGTCTGTAACTAACTGTCTGTAACTAACTGTCTGTAACTAACTGTCTGTCTGTAACTAACTGTCTGTAACTAACTGTCTGTCTGTAACTAACTGTCTGTAACTAACTGTCTGTAACTAACTGTCTGTCTGTAACTAACTGTCTGTCTGTCTGTAACTAACTAACTGTCTGTAACTAACTGTCTGTCTGTAACTAACTGTCTGTAACTAACTGTCTGTCTGTAACTAACTGTCTGTCTGTCTGTAACTAACTGTCTGTCTGTAACTAACTGTCTGTAACTAACTGTCTGTCTGTAACTAACTGTCTGTCTGTCTGTAACTAACTGTCTGTCTGTCTGTAACTGTCTGTCTGTCTGTAACTAACTGTCTGTAACTAACTGTCTGTCTGTCTGTAACTGTCTGTCTGTAACTAACTGTCTGTAACTAACTGTCTGTCTGTCTGTAACTAACTGTCTGTAACTAACTGTCTGTCTGTAACTAACTGTCTGTAACTAACTGTCTGTCTGTCTGTAACTAACTGTCTGTAACTAACTGTCTGTAACTAACTGTCTGTCTGTCTGTAACTGTCTGTCTGTAACTAACTGTCTGTAACTAACTGTCTGTAACTAACTGTCTGTCTGTCTGTAACTGTCTGTCTGTCTGTAACTAACTGTCTGTAACTAACTGTCTGTCTGTCTGTAACTGTCTGTAACTAACTGTCTGTCTGTCTGTAACTAACTGTCTGTAACTAACTGTCTGTAACTAACTGTCTG
>JBAMJR010000222.1:317500-352036 GCA_038501785.1 Myoxocephalus aenaeus
TGATATTGATCAGTTACATTGATATTGATCAGTTTCATTGATATTGATCAGTTTCATTGATATCGATCAGTTTCATTGATATTGATCAGTTACATTGATATTGATCAGTTACATTGATATTGATCAGTTTCATTGATATTGATCAGTTACATTGATATTGATCAGTTTCATTGATATTGATCAGTTTCATTGATATTGATCAGTTTCATTGATATTGATCAGTTTCATTGATATTGAACGAGTGAATGATCAGTTTCATTTATCAGTTTATCAAAAGTTCATTAAGTTTGTTTGTTTTATTTACCAGATGTGATTTTCATTTATTAAATATGTTAGCGAAATTATTAAACATTGTGTCTCTTATAAATATTTTTTAATTAAGTTCAATGACATTACTCAATGCGGTTTATTTTATTTTCTTTATTAAACTTAACATTTTGTGTGACGCTAACATGACGTTAAATTACTTTATTAAACGTTACATTGTTATTAAAAATTATGTTTATTTTATTAAACATGATGTTTACTTTATTAAACGTTACATTGTTATTAAACGTGTTTACTTTATTAAACGTTACATTGTTATTAAAAATGATGTTTACTTTATTAAACATTATATTGTTATTAAACATGTTTACTTTATTAAACGTTACATTGTTATTAAACATGATGTTTATGTTTATTAAACATTACATTGTTATTAAACATGTTTACTTTATTAAACGTTACATTGTTATTAAACGTGTTTACTTTATTAAACATTACATTGTTATTAAAAATGATGTTTACTTTATTAAACATTATATTGTTATTAAACATGTTTACTTTATTAAACGTTACATTGTTATTAAACGTGTTTACTTTATTAAACGATACATTGTTATTAAAAATGATGTTTACTTTATTAAACATTATATTGTTATTAAACATGTTTACTTTATTAAACGATACATTGTTATTAAAAATGATGTTTACTTTATTAAACATTATATTGTTATTAAACATGTTTACTTTATTAAACGTTACATTGTTATTAAACATGATGTTTATGTTTATTAAACATTATATTGTTATTAAACATGTTTACTTTATTAAACGATACATTGTTATTAAAAATGATGTTTACTTTATTAAACATTATATTGTTATTAAACATGTTTACTTTATTAAACGATACATTGTTATTAAAAATGATGTTTACTTTATTAAACATTATATTGTTATTAAACATGTTTACTTTATTAAACGTTACATTGTTATTAAACGTGTTTACTTTATTAAACGTTACATTGTTATTAAAAATGATGTTTACTTTATTAAACATTATATTGTTATTAAACATGTTTACTTTATTAAACGTTACATTGTTATTAAACATGATGTTTATGTTTATTAAACATTACATTGTTATTAAACATGTTTACTTTATTAAACGTTACATTGTTATTAAACGTGTTTACTTTATTAAACGTTACATTGTTATTAAAAATGATGTTTACTTTATTAAACATTATATTGTTATTAAACATGTTTACTTTATTAAACGTTACATTGTTATTAAACATGATGTTTATGTTTATTAAACATTACATTGTTATTGAACATGATGTTTATGTTTATTAAACATTACATTGTTATTGAACACGTTTACTTTATTAAATGTTACATTGATATTAAACACGACGATGTGTTTGGGTTCCTACCTCCAGGTTGCTCAGCATCAGTAACTGAGAACCGGACAGGATGCAGAACATTCTGGTCCAGACGTCGGGCTCTGCCGTCCGACCCCACGACAGCCAATTGATGGAGGCGCTTTTCAACTCTGTGACATCATCACATCATCATATTCCAAAGCAGTACTAATAACAGATGCAGGAGTACCAAACAAAGACCTCAGAATCCATCGTTCATTTTAGTCCACACAGATACAGTTGATTATTATAATCAACTGTATTAATAACTAGAAAATTTCGCAAGAAATTTTGAAAGTGTGGCTACTACTGCCGTAAGACGTCGCAATATATATACATTACCGGTAGTGAGATGTGTTATTGAGGTTATTGAGGTACATATATGCCAACATTAGCTGTGAGGACTTGATGGTGTCAATATGAATGGGACAGCACTTTGCTGCAACATATCACGTGATTACATCAAAAAATATTGTGTACAATTGTGTATTTATTTTCTATTTAATACAATAATTCTCATTTGAGCTTTATGTTAAGATACAGTTAATTCATGGGGCTTTTATTTTGAAAGGGAAGACAGAAAGACAGACAGGTAGACAGACAGGAGGCGTTACAATGCCTTTGACTGAATATCTCCAAGTCATACACTGTAAAACATCACAGCCCTGTTTAGTTATGTCCACTTACTTCTTCTCTTTAACTCAAAGAGTTCTGACAAGTTGTAGATTTGAACTTAACTGTTCAAGTTAAAACTTAGTTCAACTTACAATAATGCGTTGTGTTGACTTTTTGAGATTTGTTCGTGTTATTTGAACGTGGCTCTTCAAGTTATCAGTAAAAAAAATAAAAAGACTGAAAAAAGGGGTTTAAAGTGGGTTTAAAGTTGAGGTAAACTGTCTTTTTTAAAACATGTTTAAAGAAAGACAGTAATAATATACTGGTTAAACACAGCAGATAAGTCATATAATTAAATTAAAATTAAAATATAGGCATTTTGTGGTAAAAAAAAGAAGGACTATTTCCACCAACGGAGGGATTCTATTAACCTGACAACCTCCAGTGAATCGAGGCGGAGCAATTCACTGCACTGTTCCACCTGCAGGTAGAGCAGACTGAGCAGCACACGCTGAGGATTCTGTTTGCTGTTAGGGTCCGAGCGACTGACGTAGTCAGTCCGAGTAGGACCCTATTGAAATTGCCGGGATTCTTATTATTATTATTTATGATTCTTATTTTTCCACATTGGGCGCCTTTTTGGGGACCTTGTCATATCCCAAAACTCACCAAATTTGGAAATCTTGTCAGGTCTGGTGAAAATAGAGATGTATCAAAGCCGGGGGAAAAAGTTCCAAAAAATTACTCTCTAGCGCCCCCTTCAAGTTGGACCGGCGACGCCCCTCGCCCAGAATGTTTTTTTTACTTGATTCACACATGTCCGTCTCCACCTGCTCTACAAAAAAGCCTCTCAGACCCATAAAGTCCGCCTATGAAAATTTTCCGCCATTTTGAATTTAGTGAAAAACACATTTGTGTTATTAATTCCAACCTTGGTAGTTATCATCATTAGAGCTGGATAATCAATACTGCACTGGAATTTCTTTGATATCTCATTGCGTTGAGGAGATATCGACCAATTAACCTCTTAGGGGCGCCCAATTGCATTCTGGGTAGCGCTCGCGAACAAAACAAAACAGGAGGAGACAGACCGGAAGGCAAGCCACACAAACAGTTGTTCGCAGCCCAACTCGCTGCAACTGTTTTCCCACCATGCAGTTCGCCTGTGTAATTTGGAACCATGACGTAAGTCAGTGACGCTGAAAGCTAAGTGGATCGACTGCGCTGCCAGGATTTAACTGTGAAAAAATAATTGCTGTTCCCTGCTCTTGTTCAGACAATCCATGGGTTTGGCCGGTTTCCTTCCGGGGCAAGTCGGCGACCCGCCGGCTACCCCAAACGTGCCGGGATGAGCGAGGACCCGCTCACAGCTGCTCGCAGCTTTTTTGGGAGTGTTTACAATGTTCTATTCTAATACAATTTATATGAACCTAGTTGTAATGAAAATTAGTAATTTTAATTCTCTTAACTTGAAATAGCAAGTTGTACACACATGGTTATGTTATCTTAACTTGAAACTGTGAGTTAAGATAAAGCAGAAGTGTGCGTTTGTTTGACTAGCTAAGGAAAGTTTTCTCGAACTGATAATGTAAAAATACTCTTTGTTTCAACTTGGTGGATCAAGTTCAAACAATAAGGGACAAACAGTTCACTCAACTCTGACAACTTGAATAATAATGTTGAGACAACTAGCACGTTCTAGTTACATCCACCTTATGAACTTAAATTCATCAGTTGAATCAAAAGGAAACTTCAAGTTGAAGTAAATAGGCTTCTCAAGGCAGCAGGTGAACTTTCATTTGCAAGTTGAACTGACTTAATATGTCTTACAGTGTATGTGTGTTCAGATTTTCTACCAAACCATCAGTTAAACCCCAGATTTAGAGGCAACAACATGCTCACATCTCTAATAGAGTACATTCACCAGAGAGGAAACGAGCAGCCGATCCAATGGTATGCTTGATTATTTTTCTGGACTTAATGTGAGCGTCAGTGGAGCTGTTAGTCCTGATTCAAAGTGACATACACATGCGCGCACACGCGCGAACGTGCACGCGACCGTATTAAAACGCGAGGACGTTCACACTCACATAGACACACAGTCAGTTAACTTTGTCTAACACAAAGCTAACTTCATGCTAGCAATCAAATTCACTTCTCTGTCTCTCCTCCATGTTCACGTGACCGTAATTACACACGCGCACACACACACACACACACATTTAGACACACACACAGTCAGGATGTCAGCTGACCAACTGACAGTTCCTCCTGCGTCTGTGTGCGCGTGTCAATGGTTGCCATGGTAGCAGTCTTGATTAGCTAACTTGAAACACCTGTGTCTCTGTCACGGAGCAGAGACTTGACTGCTGATTTAATGACAAAACAACCTTTCAAACTATTGTATTTGACAGACAACCGTGAATCCCATCGCGAAAATAACGTCATCATGAGAAGCACGAGACTTCTGAGAACGTTTCCGTCTACTTAAATATTTGTAAGGATTTAGAAATGAGATCGTAAATCCAGTTTATAAAGTGCTCACGTTTGTGTCATGAGAGGAAATTGTGGTTCGAATTAACATGGCGGTTGATGGAGCAGTTGGCCGGACTTCATGTCGCTTTCAGGCTTGCTGACAAAAAAGTATAAGTTTGTTGGATTCCACGACGCATGTGTACCACAAGCAGAATATTTCCTACGTTTTGATGTATAAATTATGCCTCAAAAGTAAATATTGTGGAGTGAATGGCAAAATACAAATACAAATACAGGAGTTAGTAAAAAAATCATTCTCACTCTAGTGATGACATCACCACTCTAACCTGCCCCATACACACCCATTGTAAACTCTGAAATGGTCCCCACATTTTACTAAACTTGAACAATAATTACATGAAAACTGTGCTAGCTATCAAAAAATGCCCAATTGGGAAAATACACTCCAGACTTTTGTCAACGTTTTAAACTTTAAATCATTTCTCTATGTTAAATTATGGCGAGTCACTGTGGGCAGAAAGATGAGTGTTTTTTTTGCTCTCTTCACGCCGAAACCCCATTCAAGTCAATGGGACAATTTCTCGCCGTTTTTCTCGCTTTTCGGGAAAACGGCTGGTCGAATGTCTTAGAAAAGTCATTCCGTGCGATTCCCGATCAGGCCCCACGTTTTGATGTATTTTGACGCATGTGCGGGCAACGCTGTGGGAGGAGATACGGTCCAAAGTTGTGCGGAATAAGAAGAAATATAGGCAACTAGAAAATTTCGCAAGAAATTTTGAAAGTGTGGCTACTACTGCCGTAAGACATCGCAATATATATACATTACCGGTAGTGAGATGTGTTATTGAGGTTATTGAGGTACATTATATGTGTATATATATATATGCCAACATTAGCTGTGAGGGCTTGATGGTGTAAATATGAATGGGACAGAGAGACAGACAGACAGAGTTTCCCTGTGTGTGTGTGTGTGTGTGTGTGTGTGTGTGTGTGTGTCTGTGTGTGTAATAATAACAAGTTAAAAAAAAAAAAAAAAAAAAAATATTTCATTTTCTGCATAAATATGATCAAAAGTCAAGAGTCTGAGTGCACGCGTATTACCACGCGCGCGCACGCGGCCGTTCATGTGCGAGCGTGTACGTTCGCGTGTGTGTGCGCGCGCGCGGCTGTTCACGCACGAGCACCAACAGCTGCTGTGTGTGTGTGTCCCCACAAGGTTGTTAAAACAAGAATGAGTGTGAATCTGCACTGATTAGTTAATTTGAAACACCTGTGTCATGAGTGAGACTGAGTTTTTGCTTTGAAGATGACCTCCATAGACTTCAATGCATTATTTTTTTTCATAAAAAGCTTAATATTTCAAGAACTTCAAAGGCAAGATGCCAAAATAATTATATTTTCTGAGAGATAAGACTTTTGACCCACAATGTGTCTGTAGTTGCAGTTTCGAAATCAGGTACGACCGTCAGGGGGGAGACTTTTTTGAGAGAGATATAACATGGCGGTGAATGGAGGAAGGAGAGGACCACCTCTCACTTATAGTCTGATTTAAACACGTCTGAATCTGTTGGATTCAAATCGACCCAATTTTACGAAGTAAGACAAGATTTCCTACGTTTTGATGTATAAATTATGCCCAAAAAGTTAGTATTGTGGAGTAGATGGCAAAAAGCAAATACTTTAATGACGAAATCTGGAAGGCTCTGTGCCCTCTAGCTGTGACATCACCACTCTAAGCAGCGCAATACACACCCATGTTAAACCAAGAAAAGGTTGGAAAAAAGCATAAAACTAAAACGCTGACAGTTACAAAACTATTTTTTGCGTCAAAACAAGTTTGAGCACGGTGAAACAGGGAGCATCTGGGAACTCCAGGCCTGAAGGGGGCAAAGTGGAACCCAAGATACGGTCCATGTTTCTGGAGGGACCAAATTCAGCAGCGCGCACCTCATGGGTATAAAATGTTTGGTGTTGGGCTGGCCTCCCTCTTTGCTCCTCTCCACGACGCAGCTCACGTTCAGCCGCAGACGCAACTGGTATGAATTCTGTTCATTTCAAGTATTGTTTGTGGAAATCGTTTGTTTGCTTCTTCAGTTGATTTTGATCTTTGAATTTGTTTTACCTGTGTTTGGTAAAAAATGTATAGTTTAATGATGTTAAATTATTATTGTTTAAAGACATTCTAATGCAGCATTTAACCTACTCCTTTTTGTGTTCAAGGTTATCAACCTATTCCGATTCCTATTCTCCTGTTTCAACAACCAAATCCGTCTCGAAAGGGAAATAAAAAACACTGGAATGGAACCGAGTTGTCCCTTTGACTGTTTGTGCTGAACAAGCCATTTTCAAGTTTAAGCTGAAGTGAACTTTAACACCAGGATAACTTGACACTATTAAAGATATCAAAAATCTGAAATGACAGAATAATAGCTGAAGGTTTTGTCAACATAAAAGTTTAAATGGTGTCTTTAGCTGAATGTATGGAGAACCTGTAAGCCTTTGAAGTTGAAGAGGATTTGAAGATCTTCCCCATTCGAAACCATTCATTTTAATTTTCATAAAAAGCTTAATAATTCAAAAAGTTTAATAGTTAAAAATATGAAAAGATATAGCCATCGTGTCCTGAAGTAGCTGAATATTTTAATAGTTGAACGGTTTCGGTAGCTGAATATATGAAGGAGCTTAAGAGGTCCAAAATACGTACGGAAGAAATAGAATAAGTTTAATAAAGATTTGAATAACAATAGTTGGACTGCTGAAGCATTCCAACTAATAAGTTGAACTAGAAATTGCATTTCCTGCTGAAAATGCGTTGGAATGCTAAAAGCTGAAGCTTACCTCACTGCACACTGGAGGTCATTTTCAGTCGATTTTCTCGATTTGACATCATTTTCTTAGATTCACCTTTTAAGGCACTTGCATATAAGATATATACCCATGTTTTACATCATAAATTGCAGAACAATCTCAGCTATCTATATAATGAGGCACCATTGTCGTAAGGCAAAAGTGTAAAGAAAAAAACTTTATAATATGACACTAAAGCTGAAAAATGGAATCTCGATTTATGGAAATTCTTCATATCGCTTGAAAAAACCTAACTTTACTCAGGTGGTGACTCTGTTTAGGTGATGGCAATTGGTTTACCAAAGGTTTTAGGTTCACAAAAGCAGTGAAATATATGAATAAAATGTTAGATACATGTAAATAAATGTCTAAAACTAAAGTTTTTATTATCGTTTTTTGAGTAGAAATATGGTCTTTCACAGCTTTCACCAAAATGATAAAAATGGGACTGAGAAATGACTTCATAGTGCAGATAAAGCTTCAGGGAGTGTGTGCAAATGAAAAATGACCATCACAACACATTTTTTTTTAAATAAAAATATGTATTATAAAAAAAAAAGAAAATATGTACAGAATATATATTCAGAAATATAAAACAGAACAAAGACTAGACCATTTACAATATACAAGTATATATGCTTCAATGGCATATCCTCATGCCATGGCATGCCAGTCATGGAAACAGTTTCTGTTCAGCTGCAGGCAGAGGGGAACGTTACACGCCTCGCACTTCCACGCCGTGTCTTTGCTCACTTTCTTCATGCTGCAAAGCTCGCAAACCCTGCGACCCACCGTGGACTTAGTTGGAAGAACAGTTTGAAGAGTTCAATGGGTGTTGCTGTGGCACTGACATGTGGACCTGGTGTCCGGGCTGGAACTTGATGACGGGGGAGCAGTGTCCGGGTCTTCATCCGTCCTCCAGGACAGCGTAGGTGCAGGTGGTGCACACGCTGCTGTCTTTCTTGATCTGGCCTGAGGTGAAAGCAGTCGCCGGGCAGCACGCGCCCTGTTTGCTGGAGATGGTGTTTTTAGTCGTCGTGCAACGCGCTGCCTCTTTGCTGGTCGTGGTAGTTGCCGTCCAACACGCTGCCTCTTTGCTGGCCAGGCTGGTCGGGGCGGCTGGTGCTCCTCTCTGTAAAATAAATCAATACTAGTCAGTTGAAAGAAAGATGACGTAACGATTGAGCAGAATGCTCCACATTGGATGTGTAAATATTATTCAGATCATGACTGTGGTAGTAATTTCAGCATAGTGCTCCGCATTGGATGTATACATATTAGTGGTAGTAACGTGAAGCAGAGTGTTGTACAAAGCAGACTGTGTATAAACATTACTTAGATCATGACGTAGTAACGTGAACAGCAGTGTGCACCGCGTGGCTGGCTCTCGTGCTCTCCTGCACAGTGTACACATTACTAGTTTGTACACATTACTAGTTTGCACCATGCAGCCTTACAGACACGTAACAAAGTTTAGTAACTACACTTACCCATCTTCCTCAGAAGAACTAAAGCCTTCGAGCTCTGACGACGACGCGTCGTCCTCCTCCTCGCTGCTCTCCAGAATCATGCGCTTTGCTTCCTCCGTGTTGAATCTCTTTGTCGTTGATTTTCTCTGATTGTAAACTGTAGTGTGAACATGCTCAAGTGGGTTGTCCTTTTGAGATTTTCCTGAGTGTACATTGGTTGTTTAGTTCACGAAATGGCGACGGACATATGACTCAACAAATCACAGAGAAGGATTTTTTTTTTTTTTTTTTCAGCGTCAGATGACACACTGCTGCCCTTTCGCTTGCTTGATGATGTTAAAATTATGCTGGGCTCTGCCTGGGCAGGCACCCGGAAGCAGGAAGCCGTCTCTTTCCGCCAGATGTAAAATTATATTTTTGCGATGTATTATCGGGGTGCTGTGAATATTTTAGAAACTTAGAGAAAAGTTTCAAGTGTCACCACGCGAAACCGCGGGCTCAGTGGACGAAGGGTTAAAGCTTAAATATTTGAAAAGATAGCTGAATATAGCTTAACATAGCGGAATATAGCTGAATATAGCTGAAGCTTAAAGCTGAAATATTTCAAAAGATAGCTGAATATAGCTGAAAATAGTGGAATATAGCTGAATTTAGCTGAAGCTTAAAGCTGAAATATTTGAAAGGTTAGCTGAATACAGCTGCAAATAGCTGAATATAGCTGAACATAGCAGAAAATAGCTGAATATGGCTGAATATAAAAAATATGAAATTATAGAATAATAGCTGAAGGTTTTGTCAACATTTGAACGTTTAAAAGGTGTCTGTAGCTGAATGAACCCTAGGGCTCCTTCAGGTGTTCTACAGCTCATATGACCTTGATATGAATACCAGCCCCTATTGTCCTTGATCTCTAAAGAATCAGCAACTCCTTGACTTAAAAAAAAAAAAAAAAAAAGTGCACGACACCGTATTACCACGTGCACGGCCGTTCACGCGCGCGCACGCGAAATAGCATGCGGCCTTTCACGTGCACATAGACACACAGTCAGTGATCTTAGTCCAACACGAAGCTAACTTCAAATTCACTTCCTCCATCAACAGCTGCAATATGTGTGTGTGTGTGTCCCCACAAGGTCATTAAAACAAGAATGAGTGTGAAGCTCCACTGATTAGTTAACTTGAAGCACCTGTGTCATGAGTGAGACTGCTTTGAAGATGACCTCCATAGACTTCAATGCATTATTTTTTTTCATAAAAAGCTTAATATGTCAGAACTTCAAAGGCAACATGCCAAAATAATTATATTTTCTGAGAGATAAGACTTTTGCGAACGCGTCGATGTTGTTTGTGTAACCTACAGACCCACAATGTGTCTGTAGTTGCAGTTTCGAAATCAGGTACGACCGTCAGGGTGAAGACATTTTGGAGGGAGGTTTAACATGGCGGTGAATGGAGGAAGGAGAGGACCACCTCTCACTTATAGTCTGATTTAAACACGTCTGAATCTGTTGGATTCAAATCGACCCAATTTTACGAAGTAAGACAAGATTTCCTACGTTTTGATGTCTAAATTATGCCCAAAAAGTTAGTATTGGGGAGTAGATGGCAAAAAGCAAATACTTTTATGACGAAATCTGGAAGGCTCTGTCCCCTCTAGCTGTGACATCACCACTCTAAGCAGCGCAATACACACCCATGTTAAACACAGAAAAGGTCTGAAAAAACATAAAACAAAAACGCCGACAGTTAAAAGACTATTACAGATATCAAAAAGCTGAGTCATACGGTAACAGCTGAAGGTTTTGTCAACATTTTAAAGGTGAAATGGTGTCTCTACCTGAAAGTATGGCGAACCCTTTAGCTTTTGAAGTTGAAGAAGTTGAAGCGGATTTAAAGACTTTCTTCATAGGATTCCATTCATTTTTATTTTCATAGAAAGCTTAATAATTTGAATATTTTAAAAAATATGAAATTACAGAATTATAGCTGAAGGTTTTGTCAACATTTGAAAGTTTAAATGGTGTATTTAGCTGAACGTATGCAAAACCTGTAAGCGTTTGAAGTTGAAGAGGATTTGAAGATTTCCCCCATCCGCTGCCATTCATTTGAATTTTCATAAAAAGCTTAATAATTTGAAAAGTCAGAAATATGAAAAGGTCATTGCCATCGTCTCCTTAATGAGCTGAATATTTTAATATTTGAATGGTTTCCATAGCTTAATATATGAAGGAGGAGAAGATATTCAAAATACGTACGGAAGAAATAGAAGAAGTTGAATAAAGAAGAGGATAACAATAGTTGGACTGCTGAAGCATTCCAACTAATAAGCCCGCAGGAGAACATGAAGTGTGCTTTGCACAGGGGTCTATGACCCCTGTAGCTGAAGCCACACTTAATAATAATAATAATAATAATAATAATACGCCTGCAGGAGAACATGAAGTGTGCTTTGCACAGGGGTCTATGACCCCTGGAGCTGAAGCCACACTTAATAATAATAATAATAATACGCCCGCAGGAGAACATGAAGTGTGCTTTGCACAGGGGTCTATGACCCCTGGAGCTGAAGCCACACTTAATAATAATAATAATACGCCCGCAGGAGAACATGAAGTGTGCTTTGCACAGGGGTCTATGACCCCTGTAGCTGAAGCCACACTTAATAATAATAATAATAATAATAATAATACGCCTGCAGGAGAACATGAAGTGTGCTTTGCACAGGGGTCTATGACCCCTGGAGCTGAAGCCACACTTAATAATAATAATAATAATAATACGCCCGCAGGAGAACATGAAGTGTGCTTTGCACAGGGGTCTATGACCCCTGGAGCTGAAGCCACACTTAATAAAGAAGAGGATAACAATAGTTGGACTGCTGAAGCATTCCAACTAATAAGCCCGCAGGAGAACAAGAAGTGTGGCTTCAGCTACAGGGGTCATAGACCCCTGTAGCTGAAGCCACACTTAATAAGGAAAAATGTACAGTAGCTGTAATAAAACATCCTGCTTTCAACGTAAGCAACCAGTAAATAACCGATAAACAGGTAGAGAACAGGTATAACACAGGTGGAGAACAGGTAATGAACACTAGAACAGCATTAAGCTGGTTTAAGTCGTATTTATCAGATAGATCTCAGTTTGTATTTGTAAACGATGAGGCCTCGATGACCACCGCCGTTCGTCATGGAGTTCCACAAGGTTCTGTGCTTGGACCAATTTTATTCACCTTATATATGCTTCCTTTAGGCAATATTATCAGAAAACACTCCATAAACTTTCACTGTTATGCCGATGATACTCAACTATATCTGTCAATCAAACCAGATGAAATCCACCAGGTCTCTAAACTTCAAGCGTGTCTTAAAGACATCAAGACCTGGATGACCTGCAACTTCCTGTTGCTGAACTCTGACAAGACTGAAGTCATTCTACTCGGCCCAGAACACCTCAGAAATCAACTATCTGACGATATGGTTTCTCTGGATGGCATCGCTCTGGCATCCACCACCACCGTAAGGAATCTCAGAGTTATTTTTGACCAGGACCTATCCTTTGGCTCCCACGTGAAACAGATCTCAAGGACTGCCTTTTTTCACCTACGGAACATCTCAAAGATCCGGCACATCCTGTCACAAAGCGATGCAGAAACATTGATCCACGCATTTGTTACTTCAAGACTGGATTACTGTAACTCCGTATTATCAGGCTGCTCCGGAAAGTCCCTTGGGTCTCTCCAGCTGATCCAGAATGCTGCAGCTCGTGTACTAACAAGGACTCGGAAGAGAGATCACATTACTCCTGTACTAGCTGCTCTCCACTGGCTTCCTGTAAGATCGAGAATCATATTTAAAATCCTCCTCCTCACCTATAAAGCCTTAGCTGGTGATGCACCATCATATCTTAAAGAGCTTATAGTGCCATATTACCCCACTAGAGCGTTACGCTCACTGAATGCAGGGTTACTTGTGGTTCCCAGAGTCTTAAAAAGTAGGTTGGGGGCTAGAGCTTTCAGTTATCGGGCTCCTCTTCTGTGGAATCAGCTTCCACTTTCAGTCCGGGGGGCAGACACAGTCACCTCATTTAAGAGTAGACTTAAGACTTTCCTCTTTGATAGCGCTTATAGTTAGGGCTGTTTCAGGCTTATAGTTAGGGCTGGCTCAGGTTTGCCCTGGTCCAGCCCCTAGATATGCTGCTATAGGCCTAGACTGCTGGGGGACATCTTAGGATACACTGAGCTCCTCTTCTCTTCCTCTTTCGCTCCTCTTCTCTTCCTCTTTCGCTCCTCTTCTCTTCCTCTTTCGCTCCTCTTCTCTTCCTCTTTCGCTCCTCTTCTCTTCCTCTTTCACTCCTCCTCTCCTCTTCTTTCTCTCCATCTGGATAAACTATTGTCTCTTCAATGCACATTACTAACTCTACTTTCTTTTTCCATGAATTCATGGCTGCCTGGAACCGGTCCTGCCCCGGGTCCTGCCGCCCCCCCCCCCCCCCGCCATGGATCCATGGCTGCCTGGAACCGGTCCTGCCTGCTGCCATGGCCCTGCTGATGGAACCGGCCTGGAACCGGTCCTGCCTGCTGCCATGGCCCTTCTGATGCCCCCCTCCTCTCTACCGCCTTCTGCTTCATGGATTATCTGTATCATGGACCATGCCTAATACTCATTATATGAATAATTTCTGTCATATTCATTGAATGTGCTGTAACTACGCTATTCATTCTGGCCACATGACATCTATTGCTTCTGTCCATCCGGGGAGAGGGATCCTCCTCTGTTGCTCTCCCTCAGGTTTCTTCCCTTTTTTCCCTGTGAAAGGGTTTTTACTATCTCTTTAGGGGAGTTTTTCCTGATCCGATGTGAGGTCCCGGGACAGGATGTTATGTTACAGATTGTAAAGCCCTCCGAGGCAAACTTGTATTTGTGATGTTGGGCTATATAAAATAAACTGAATTGAACAGGTATAACACAGGTAGAGAGCAGGTAGAACACAGGTGGAGAACAGGTAATGAACACTATAACAGGTATAACACAGGTAGAGAACAGGTAAAGAAGAGGTAGAACAGGTAAAGAACAGGTAGAAAACATTTAGAGAATAGGTAAACAGGTAGAACATGTAAAGAACAGGTAGAACAGGTAGAGAACAGGTAAATAACATTTAGAGAGGTAGAGAACAGGTAAAGAGGTAAAGAGCAGGCAGAGAACAGGTAAAGAACAGGTAGAGAACAGGTAGAGGTAGAGAACAGGTAGAGAGGTAGATATGTAGAGAAGAGGTAGAGAACAGGTAAAGAACATTTAGAGAGGTAGAGAACAGGTAAAGAGGTAAAGAGCAGGCAGGGAACAGGCAAAGACCAGGTAGAGAAGAGGTAGAGGTAGAGAACAGGTAAAGAACAGGCAGAGAAGAGGTAGAGAACAGGTAGGGAACAGGTAGAGAGGTAGAAAAGAGGTAGAGAACAGATAGAGAGGTAAAGAGCAGGCAGAGAACAGGTAAAGACCAGGTAGAGAAGAGGTAGAGGTAGAGAAGAGGTAGAGAGCAGGTAGAGGTAGAGAACAGGTAGAGAAGAGGTAGAGAACAGGTAAAGAACAGGCAGAGAAGAGGTAGAGGTAGAGAACAGGTAGAGAACAGGTAGAGAGGTAGAGAAGAGGTAGAGGTATAGAACAGGTAAAGAACAGGCAGAGAAGAGGTAGAGGTAGAGAACAGGTAGGGAACAGGTAGAGAGGTAGAGAAGAGGTAGAGAACAGGTAGAGAACAGGTAGAGAGCAGGTAGAGGTAGAGAACAGGTAGAGAAGAGGTAGAGAGCAGGTAGAGGTAGAGAACAGGTAGAGAAGAGGTAGAGAAGAGGTAGAGAACAGGTAAAGAACAGGCAGAGAAGAGGTAGAGGTAGAGAACAGGTAGAGAGGTAGAGAAGATGTAGAGGTATATAACAGGTAAAGAACAGGCAGAGAAGAGGTAGAGGTAGAGAACAGGTAGGGAACAGGTAGAGAGGTAGAGAAGAGGTAGAGAACAGGTAGAGAGGTAAAGATCAGGCAGAGAACAGGTAAAGTCCAGGTAGAGAAGAGGTAGAGGTAGAGAACAGGTAAAGAACAGGTAGAGAAGAGGTAGAGGTAGAGAACAGGTAGGGAACAGGTAGAGAGGTAGAGAAGAGGTAGAGAACAGGTAGAGAGGTAAAGATCAGGCAGAGAACAGGTAAAGTCCAGGTAGAGAGCAGGTAGAGGTAGAGAAGAGGTAGAGAACAGGTAGAGGTAGAGAACAGGTAGAGAAGAGGTAGAGAGCAGGTAGAGGTAGAGAACAGGTAGAGAAGAGGTAAAGAACAGGTAAAGAACAGGTAGAGAACAGGTAGAGGAGAGGTAGAGGTAGAGAACAGGTAGAGAAGAGGTAAAGAACAGGTAGAGAACAGGTAGAGGAGAGGTAGAGAACAGGTAGAGGAGAGGTAGTAGAGAGGAGAGGTAGTAGAGAACAGGTAGAGGAGAGGTAGAGGAGAGGTAAAGAACAGGTAGAGAACAGGTAGAGAGGTAAAGAACATGTAGAGAACAGGTAGAGGAGAGGTAGAGAACAGGTAGAGCGGTAGAGAACAGGTAGAGGAGAGGTAAAGAACAGGTAGAGAACAGGTAGAGGAGAGGTAGAGAACAGGTAGAGCGGTAGAGAACAGGTAGAGAACAGGTAGAGGAGAGGTAGAGGAGAGGTAAAGAACAGGTAGAGAACAGGTAGAGAACAGGTAGAGGAGAGGTAAAGAACAGGTAGAGAACAGGTAGAGAACAGGTAGAAGAGAGGTAAAGAACAGGTAGAGAACAGGTAGAGAACAGGTAGAGGAGAGGTAAAGAACAGGTAGAGAACAGGTAGAGCGGTAGAGAACAGGTAGAGGAGAGGTAAAGAACAGGTAGAGAACAGGTAGAGAGGTAAAGAACATGTAGAGAACAGGTAGAGGAGAGGTAGAGAACAGGTAGAGCGGTAGAGAACAGGTAGAGGAGAGGTAAAGAACAGGTAGAGAACAGGTAGAGGTAGAGAACAGGTAGAGAGGTAGATATGTAGAGAAGAGGTAGAGAACAGGTAAAGAACATTTAGAGAGGTAGAGAACAGGTAGAGAACAGGTAGAAGAGAGGTAAAGAACAGGTAGAGAACAGGTAGAGAACAGGTAGAGGAAAGGTAGAGAACAGGTAGAGAACAGGTAGAGAACAGGTAGAAGAGAGGTAAAGAACAGGTAGAGAACAGGTAGAGAACAGGTAGAAGAGAGGTAAAGAACAGGTAGAGAACAGGTAGAGAACAGGTAGAAGAGAGGTAAAGAACAGGTAGAGAACAGGTAGAGAACAGGTAGAAGAGAGGTAAAGAACAGGTAGAGAACAGGTAGAGAGCTAGAGAACAGGTAGAGAACAGGTAGAGCGGTAAAGAGCAGGTAGAGAACAGGTAGAGAACAGGTAGAGAACAGGTAGAAGAGAGGTAAAGAACAGGTAGAGAACAGGTAGAGAGCTAGAGAACAGGTAGAGCGGTAAAGAGCAGGTAGAGAGCTAGAGAACAGGTAGACAAAATGGCGTCTGTCTCAACATCTGTGATCCAGCTGTCAATCATCCACTCACCAATCACATTCATCCAGCCCATGTGTTGACACCTGGACAGGTGTTTCACCAGCTCCTCCATGTCTCAGGCACAGAGAACAGAATTCTGGGTAATCTACGGACCGAAAGATATACAGATAGACAGGAGGCAGACTGTAGTGAAACAGGTAGGACAAGTGAGAGACAGGTAGAAAAAAAGGTAGACAGGTAAACAGAGAGAGACAGACAGGTAAACTCACAGAGAGACAGGTAGTCCAGGTAGACTCAGACAGACAGGTAGTCCAGGTAGACTCACAGACAGACAGGTAGTCCAGGTAGACTCAGACAGACAGGTAGACTCACAGACAGACAGGTAGTCCAGGTAGACTCAGACAGACAGGTAGTCCAGGTAGACTCACAGACAGACAGGTAGACTCACAGACAGACAGGTAGTCCAGGTAGACTCAGACAGACAGGTAGTCCAGGTAGACTCACAGACAGACAGGTAGTCTCACAGACAGACAGGTAGTCCAGGTAGACTCAGACAGACAGGTAGACTCGCAGACAGACAGGTAGACTCACAGACAGACAGGTAGTCCAGGTAGACTCAGACAGACAGGTAGTCCAGGTAGACTCAGACAGACAGGTAGACTCACAGACAGACAGGTAGTCCAGGTAGACTCAGACAGACAGGTAGACTCACAGACAGGTAGTCCAGGTAGACTCACAGACAGACAGGTAGACTCACAGACAGACAGATGAGCTGTGGGTCGATCTCTCCTCATGCTGTTAGACAACTAACCCGTCTGTCTGCAGGGACCTCAACCACCTGACTGACTCTTCATGTTTAACACCTAATAGTATCAACAGATTATTCTCTCTCTCTCTCTCTCACTCACACTCACACACACACACACACACACACACACACACACACACACACACACACACACACACACACACACAGAATCAGGAGGTCAAAGGTTAAGCAACAGGTTCTTTATTGAGAAAGCTGGCAGCTGATTGGTCAGCTCAACAGAAGATAAGCCGGCATACAGTCATGTGATCAACGAGCCAATGGGAGGGGAGCACGGTTACCGTGGCAGCGAGGACAAGCTGCAGGGTTAAAGTGACAGCGTGACATTTTAACGTCTGAGATCGATAATGTTAGCAGTTAGCATTCCTCATTCAAACTAAAGGGCTGTGTTAGCCTGGAGCTAACCTCTGATGTCAGTCATGATATTGATCGATTCTTTTTTAAACACAATTGAAGTGATCGCGATCAATGAGGCGATCAGCTGTTTGCATAGATACAGAACGAGACAATAGTGCAAGAAAACACGGAACTCTGGGAGTTGTAGTTTTATCTCCATATTTTACATGTTCATGAGACGGGAGGAGAACATGGAGGAGCTCAAGGTTCCTACGACCTGGTGGGTCCTCTTCCTCTCCTCCTCCTCTTCCTCGTCAAACACAGGAGGAGAGGAGGAAGAGGAGGAGGAGGAGAGGAAGAGGAGGAGGAGAGGAAGAGCAGGGTGACATCTTGGGGCTCTGACAACGTTTAACATGTCAAAGAGAAGCAATACTGGAGATAACTAGTGTGTGTGTGTCTCTGTGTGTGTGTGTGTGTGTCTCTGTGTGTGTGTGTGTGTCTCTGTGTGTGTGTGTCTCTGTGTGTCTCTGTGTCTCTGTGTGTCTCTGTGTGTGTGTCTCTGTGTCTGTGTGTGTGTGTGTCTCTGTGCGTGTCTCTGTGTGTGTGTGTGTGTCTCTGTGTCTGTGTGTGTGTGTCTCTGTGTCTGTGTGTGTGTGTGTGTATCTCTGTGTCTGTGTGTGTGTGTATCTCTGTGTCTGTGTGTGTGTGTGTGTGTGTGTGTGTGTGTGTATCTCTGTGTCTGTGTGTGTGTGTGTGTGTGTGTGTGTGTGTGTGTATCTCTGTGTCTGTGTGTGTGTGTGTGTGTGTCTGTCTTTGGCTCTATCTGAACTGGTTCAGCCTCCTGATCAGCTTTGATTCTTCTTCCTCCAGACGTCTCACAGATGAGGATGAAGATGAGGATGAGGATGAGGATGAGGATGAAGACGTCTGGGTCATCATGGCTGCTCAGATCTGGTTCATTGGTTCTGGAGTTAAATAGATTGAAATGGAGACCTGGTCAGGTGGCTCTGCACCAATCAGCAGCCAGAAGGAGGAAGAAGAATCAAAGATCACGCCCTAATAAGGAGTTGTCCCCTCCCACTCCAGCAGGTACTGGACCGCCCCCTGAGCGGTGACGCGGCGAGCCAGCACCTGGTACCTCTCCCCATTGGTCAGCCGGCCCGCCACTCCAAAGTAAGAGGAGATGGAGGAGTGGAGCTGGGAGGAGTCAGAGGGGATCTGAGCAGAGTCAGACAGGAAGTGGGAGGAGTCTGTGGTCAGGTGGTCTCCCAGCAACCCAAGAGGCTCCTCCCCCTCCTCACGACTGGCCCACTGACTGTAGCTGTTGCTAGGCAACTTCCTCTTCCTGCTGCCAACCCGCCTCCTGAGGACACAAAGGTCAAAGGTCAGAGACATTCAGCCAGACACGCCCCTTTTAGGGAGGGGCCTAAAGAGCACAACTAAAGGATGAAGATAGAGGATGAAGATAAAGATAGAGGATGAAGATGAAGATAGAGGATGAAGATAAAGATAGAGGATGAAGATGAAGATAGAGGATGAAGATGAAGATAGAGGATGAAGACAGAGATAGAGGACACAAAGGTCAGAGACATTCAGCCAGACACGCCCCTTTTAGGGAGGGGCCTCAAGAGCACAACTAAAGGATGAAGATAGAGGATGAAGATGAGGACAGAGGATGAAGATGAAGATTGAGGATGAAGATAAAGATAGAGGATGAAGATAGAGGATGAAGATAGAGGATGAAGATAAAGATAGAGGATGAAGATGAGGATAGAGGATGAAGATAGAGGATGATGATGAAGATGAAGATAGAGGATGAAGATAGAGGATGAAGATAAAGATACAGGATGATGATGAAGATAAAGATAGAGGATGAAGATAGAGGATGAAGATAGAGGATGAAGATAAAGATACAGGATGATGATGAAGATAAAGATAGAGGATGAAGATAAAGATAGAGGATGAAGATGAAGATAGAGGATGAAGATAGAGGATGATGATGAAGATAAAGATAGAGGATGAAGATAAAGATAGAGGATGATGATGAAGATAGAGGATGAAGATAGAGGATGATGATGAAGATGAAGATAGAGGATGAAGATAGAGGATGAAGATAAAGATACAGGATGATGATGAAGATAAAGATAGAGGATGAAGATAAAGATAGAGGATGATGATGAAGATAGAGGATGAAGATAGAGGATGATGATGAAGATAAAGATAGAGGATGAAGATAAAGATAGAGGATGAAGATGAAGATAGAGGATGAAGATGAAGATAGAGGATGAAGACAGAGATAGAGGACACAAAGGTCAGAGACATTCAGCCAGACACGCCCCTTTTAGGGAGGGGCCTCAAGAGCACAACTAAAGGATGAAGATAGAGGATGAAGATGAGGACAGAGGATGAAGATGAAGATTGAGGATGAAGATAAAGATAGAGGATGAAGATAGAGGATGAAGATAGAGGATGAAGATAAAGATAGAGGATGAAGATGAGGATAGAGGATGAAGATAGAGGATGATGATGAAGATGAAGATAGAGGATGAAGATAGAGGATGAAGATAAAGATACAGGATGATGATGAAGATAAAGATAGAGGATGAAGATAGAGGATGAAGATAGAGGATGAAGATAAAGATACAGGATGATGATGAAGATAAAGATAGAGGATGAAGATAAAGATAGAGGATGAAGATGAAGATAGAGGATGAAGATAGAGGATGATGATGAAGATAAAGATAGAGGATGAAGATAAAGATAGAGGATGATGATGAAGATAGAGGATGAAGATAGAGGATGATGATGAAGATGAAGATAGAGGATGAAGATAGAGGATGAAGATAAAGATACAGGATGATGATGAAGATAAAGATAGAGGATGAAGATAAAGATAGAGGATGATGATGAAGATAGAGGATGAAGATAGAGGATGATGATGAAGATAAAGATAGAGGATGAAGATAAAGATAGAGGATGATGATGAAGATAGAGGATGAAGATAGAGGATGATGATGAAGATGAAGATAGAGGATGAAGATAAAGATACAGGATGATGATGAAGATAAAGATAGAGGATGAAGATAAAGATAGAGGATGATGATGAAGATAGAGGATGAAGATAGAGGATGATGATGAAGATAGAGGATGAAGATAGAGGATGATGATGAAGATAGAGGATGAAGATAGAGATAGAGGATGAAGATAGAGATAGAGGATGAAGATAGAGGATGAAGATAGAGGATGATGATGAAGATAGAGGATGAAGATGAAGATAGAGGATGAAGATAGAGATAGAGGATGAAGATAGAGATAGAGGATGAAGATAGAGGATGAAGATAGAGGATGATGATGAAGATAGAGGATGAAGATGAAGATAGAGGATGAAGATAGAGATAGAGGATGAAGATAGAGGATGAAGATAGAGGATGATGATGAAGATAGAGGATGAAGATGAAGATAGACGATGAAGATAGAGATAGAGGATGAAGATAGAGGATGAAGATAGAGGATGAAGATAAAGATAGAGGATGAAGATGAAGATAGAGGATGAAGATGAAGATAGAGGATGAAGATGAAGATTGAGGATGAAGATGAAGATAGAGGATGAAGATAGAGGATGAAGATGAAGATAGAGGATGAAGATGGAGGATGAAGATGAAGATGGAGGATGAAGATGGAGGATGAAGATGAAGATAGAGGATGAAGATGAAGATAGAGGATGAAGATAAAGATAGAGGATGAAGATGAAGATAGAGGATGAAGATGAAGATAGAGGATGAAGATAAAGATAGAGGATGAAGATAAAGATAGAGGATGAAGATAGAGGATGAAGATAGAGGATGAAGATAAAGATAGAGGATGAAGATGAAGATAGAGGATGAAGATGAAGATAGAGGATGAAGATGAAGATAGAGGATGAAGATGAAGATAGAGGATGAAGATAGAGGATGAAGATAGAGGATGAAGATGAAGATTGAGGATGAAGATAGAGGATGACGATAGAGGATGAAGATGACGATAGAGGATGAAGATGAAGATAGAGGATGAAGATAGAGGATGAAGATGGAGGATGAAGATGGAGATAGAGGATGAAGATGGAGGATGAAGATGAAGATAGAGGATGAAGATAGAGGATGATGATGAAGATAGAGGATGAAGATAGAGGATGAAGTTAGAGGATGAAGACATAGAGGATGAAGACATAGAGGATGAAGATGAAGATAGAGGATGAAGACAGAGATAGAGGACACAAAGGTCAGAGACATTCAGCCAGACACGCCCCTTTTAGGGAGGGGCCTCAAGAGCACAACTAAAGGATGAAGATAGAGGATGAAGATAAAGATAGAGGATGAAGATGAAGATAGAGGATGAAGATAAAGATAGAGGATGAAGATGAAGATAGAGGATGAAGATGAAGATAGAGGATGAAGACAGAGATAGAGGACACAAAGGTCAGAGACATTCAGCCAGACACGCCCCTTTTAGGGAGGGGCCTCAAGAGCACAACTAAAGGATGAAGATAGAGGATGAAGATAAAGATAGAGGATGAAGATGAAGATAGAGGATGAAGATAAAGATAGAGGATGAAGATGAAGATAGAGGATGAAGATGAAGATAGAGGATGAAGACAGAGATAGAGGACACAAAGGTCAGAGACATTCAGCCAGACACGCCCCTTTTAGGGAGGGGCCTCAAGAGCACAACTAAAGGATGAAGATAGAGGATGAAGATGAGGACAGAGGATGAAGATGAAGATTGAGGATGAAGATAAAGATAGAGGATGAAGATAGAGGATGAAGATAGAGGATGAAGATAGAGGATGATGATGAAGATAGAGGATGAAGATAGAGATAGAGGATGAAGATAGATATAGAGGATGAAGATAGAGGATGAAGATAGAGGATGATGATGAAGATAGAGGATGAAGATAGAGGATGAAGATAGAGGATGATGATGAAGATAGAGGATGATGATGAAGATAGAGGATGAAGATGAAGATAGAGGATGAAGATAGAGATAGACGATGAAGATAGAGATAGAGGATGAAGATAGAGGATGATGATGAAGATAGAGGATGAAGATAGAGGATGAAGATAGAGGATGATGATGAAGATAGAGGATGAAGATAGAGATAGAGGATGAAGATAGAGGATGAAGATAAAGATAGAGGATGAAGATGAAGATAGAGGATGAAGATGAAGATAGAGGATGAAGATGAAGATAGAGGATGAAGATGAAGATAGAGGATGAAGATGAAGATAGAGGATGAAGATGAAGATAGAGGATGAAGATGAAGATAGAGGATGAAGATAGAGGATGACGATGAAGATTGAGGATGAAGATAGAGGATGAAGATGAAGATAGAGGATGAAGATTGAGGATGAAGATTGAGGATGAAGATGAAGATAGAGGATGAAGATAGAGGATGAAGATGAAGATAGAGGATGAAGATGGAGGATGAAGATGAAGATAGAGGATGAAGATGGAGGATGAAGATGGAGGATGAAGATGAAGATAGAGGATGAAGATGGAGGATGAAGATGAAGATAGAGGATGAAGATAGAGGATGATGATGAAGTTAGAGGATGAAGACATAGAGGATGAAGATAGAGGATGAAGATGAAGATAGAGGATGAAGACAGAGATAGAGGACACAAAGGTCAGAGACATTCAGCCAGACACGCCCCTTTTAGGGAGGGGCCTCAAGAGCACAACTAAAGGATGAAGATAGAGGATGAAGATAAAGATAGAGGATGAAGATGAAGATAGAGGATGAAGATAAAGATAGAGGATGAAGATGAAGATAGAGGATGAAGATGAAGATAGAGGATGAAGACAGAGATAGAGGACACAAAGGTCAGAGACATTCAGCCAGACACGCCCCTTTTAGGGAGGGGCCTCAAGAGCACAACTAAAGGATGAAGATAGAGGATGAAGATGAGGACAGAGGATGAAGATGAAGATTGAGGATGAAGAAAAAGATAGAGGATGAAGATGAGGACAGAGGATGAAGATGAAGATAGAGGATGAAGATAGAGGATGAAGATAAAGATACAGGATGATGATGAAGATGAAGATAAAGATAGAGGATGAAGATAAAGATAGAGGATGAAGATAAAGATAGAGGATGATGATGAAGATAGAGGATGAAGATAGAGGATGATGATGAAGATGAAGATAGAGGATGAAGATAAAGATACAGGATGATGATGAAGATAAAGATACAGGATGAAGATAAAGATAGAGGATGATGATGAAGATAGAGGATGAAGATAGAGGATGATGATGAAGATAAAGATAGAGGATGAAGATAAAGATAGAGGATGATGATGAAGATAGAGGATGAAGATAGAGGATGAAGATAGAGGATGAAGATAGAGGATGAAGATAGAGGATGATGATGAAGATAGAGGATGAAGATGAAGATAGAGGATGAAGATAGAGATGGAGGATGAAGATAGAGATTGAGGTTGAAGATAGAGGATGATGATGAAGATAGAGGATGATGATGAAGATAGAGGATGAAGATAGAGGATGAAGATAGAGATAGAGGATGAAGATAGAGGATGAAGATAGAGATAGAGGATGAAGATAGAGATAGAGGATGAAGATAGAGATAGAGGATGAAGACATAGAGGATGAAGATAGAGGATGAAGATGAAGATAGAGGATGAAGACAGAGATAGAGGACACAAAGGTCAGAGACATTCAGCCAGACACGCCCCTTTTAGGGAGGGGCCTCAAGAGCACAACTAAAGGATGAAGATAGAGGATGAAGATAAAGATAGAGGATGAAGATGAAGATAGAGGATGAAGATGAAGATAGAGGATGAAGATAAAGATAGAGGATGAAGATGAAGATAGAGGATGAAGATGAAGATAGAGGATGAAGACAGAGATAGAGGACACAAAGGTCAGAGACATTCAGCCAGACACGCCCCTTTTAGGGAGGGGCCTCAAGAGCACAACTAAAGGATGAAGATAGAGGATGAAGATGAGGACAGAGGATGAAGATGAAGATTGAGGATGAAGATAAAGATAGAGGATGAAGATGAGGACAGAGGATGAAGATGAAGATAGAGGATGAAGATAGAGGATGAAGATAAAGATACAGGATGATGATGAAGATAAAGATAGAGGATGAAGATAAAGATAGAGGATGAAGATAAAGATAGAGGATGATGATGAAGATAGAGGATGAAGATAGAGGATGATGATGAAGATGAAGATAGAGGATGAAGATAAAGATACAGGATGATGATGAAGATAAAGATACAGGATGAAGATAAAGATAGAGGATGATGATGAAGATAGAGGATGAAGATAGAGGATGATGATGAAGATAAAGATAGAGGATGAAGATAAAGATAGAGGATGATGATGAAGATAGAGGATGAAGATAGAGGATGAAGATAGAGGATGAAGATAGAGGATGATGATGAAGATAGAGGATGAAGATGAAGATAGAGGATGAAGATAGAGATGGAGGATGAAGATAGAGATTGAGGATGAAGATAGAGGATGATGATGAAGATAGAGGATGAAGATAGAGGATGAAGATAGAGATAGAGGATGAAGATAGAGGATGAAGATAGAGATAGAGGATGAAGATAGAGATAGAGGATGATGATGAAGATAGAGGATGAAGACATAGAGGATGAAGATAGAGGATGAAGATGAAGATAGAGGATGAAGACAGAGATAGAGGACACAAAGGTCAGAGACATTCAGCCGGACACGCCCCTTTTAGGGAGGGGCCTCAAGAGCACAACTAAAGGATGAAGATAGAGGATGAAGATAAAGATAGAGGATGAAGATGAAGATAGAGGATGAAGATAAAGATAGAGGATGAAGATGAAGATAGAGGATGAAGATGAAGATAGAGGATGAAGACAGAGATAGAGGACACAAAGGTCAGAGACATTCAGCCAGACACGCCCCTTTTAGGGAGGGGCCTCAAGAGCACAACTAAAGGATGAAGATAGAGGATGAAGATGAGGACAGAGGATGAAGATGAAGATTGAGGATGAAGATAAAGATAGAGGATGAAGATGAGGACAGAGGATGAAGATGAAGATAGAGGATGAAGATAGAGGATGAAGATAAAGATACAGGATGATGATGAAGATAAAGATAGAGGATGAAGATAAAGATAGAGGATGAAGATAAAGATAGAGGATGATGATGAAGATAGAGGATGAAGATAGAGGATGATGATGAAGATGAAGATAGAGGATGAAGATAAAGATACAGGATGATGATGAAGATAAAGATACAGGATGAAGATAAAGATAGAGGATGATGATGAAGATAGAGGATGAAGATAGAGGATGATGATGAAGATAAAGATAGAGGATGAAGATAAAGATAGAGGATGATGATGAAGATAGAGGATGAAGATAGAGGATGAAGATAGAGGATGAAGATAGAGGATGAAGATAGAGGATGATGATGAAGATAGAGGATGAAGATGAAGATAGAGGATGAAGATGAAGATTGAGGATGAAGATAGAGATTGAGGATGAAGATAGAGGATGATGATGAAGATAGAGGATGAAGATAGAGGATGAAGATAGAGATAGAGGATGAAGATAGAGGATGAAGATAGAGATAGAGGATGAAGATAGAGATAGAGGATGATGATGAAGATAGAGGATGAAGATAAAGATAGAGGATGAAGATAGAGATAGAGGATGAAGATAGAGATAGAGGATGAAGATAGAGGATGAAGATAGAGGATGAAGATAGAGATAGAGGATGAAGATAGAGATAGAGGATGAAGATAGAGATAGAGGATGATGATGAAGATAGAGGATGAAGATAAAGATAGAGGATGAAGATAGAGATAGAGGATGAAGATAGAGATAGAGGATGAAGATAGAGGATGGAGATAGAGGATGATGATGAAGATAGAGGATGAAGATAGAGGATGATGATGAAGATGAAGATAGAGGATGAAGATAAAGATACAGGATGATGATGAAGATAAAGATACAGGATGAAGATAAAGATAGAGGATGATGATGAAGATAGAGGATGAAGATAGAGGATGATGATGAAGATAAAGATAGAGGATGAAGATAAAGATAGAGGATGATGATGAAGATAGAGGATGAAGATAGAGGATGAAGATAGAGGATGATGATGAAGATAGAGGATGAAGATGAAGATAGAGGATGAAGATAGAGATAGAGGATGAAGATAGAGATTGAGGATGAAGATAGAGGATGATGATGAAGATAGAGGATGAAGATAGAGATAGAGGATGAAGATAGAGGATGAAGATAGAGATAGAGGATGAAGATAGAGATAGAGGATGATGATGAAGATAGAGGATGAAGATAAAGATAGAGGATGAAGATAGAGATAGAGGATGAAGATAGAGATAGAGGATGAAGATAGAGATAGAGGATGAAGATAGAGGATGGAGATAGAGGATGATGATGAAGATAGAGGATGAAGATAGAGGATGATGATGAAGATAGAGGATAAAGATAGAGGATGAAGATAGAGGATGAAGATAGAGGATGAAGATAGAGATAGAGGATGAAGATAGAGGATGAAGACAGAGGATGAAGATGAAGATAGAGGATGATTATGAAGATAGAGGATGATGATGAAGATAGAGGATGAAGACAGGATGAAGATGAAGATAGAGGATGAAGATGAAGATAGAGGATGAAGATAGAGGATGAAGACAGAGGATGAAGATGAAGATAGAGGATGATGATGAAGATAGAGGATGAAGATGAAGATAGAGGATGAAGACAGGATGAAGATAGAGGATGAAGATGAAGATAGAGGATGAAGACAGAGGATGAAGATGAAGATAGAGGATGATAATGAAGAGATGATGAAGATGAAGATAGAGGATGAAGATGAAGACAGATGATGATGAAGATAGAGGATGAAGATGATGATGCAGACAGAGGATGAAGATGAGGAAGATGATGCAGACAGAGGATGAAGATGAGGATGAAGATGGAGGATGAAGATGAGGAAGAGGATGCAGACAGATGATGAAGATGAGGAAGAGGATGTTCTCTACCTGGAGGAACAGGAGCTGCTGGTGGTCGCAGAACCTGAGGTGGAGGCGTCAGTGGAGTCCTGATCAATACTGAGAGACCTGCTGGAGACACTGACACACATGTTACTGATCAATACCTGATCAATACTGAGAGACCTGCTGGAGACACTGACACACATGTTACTGATCAATACCTGATCAATACTGAGAGACCTGCTGGAGACACTGACACACATGTTACTGATCAATACCTGATCAATACTGAGAGACCTGCTGGAGACACTGACACACATGTTACTGATCAATACCTGATCAATACTGAGAGACCTGCTGGAGACACTGACACAGAGACATGTTGGTATTGATCATGTATTGATTACTGATATTGATCATGTATTGATCATGTATTGATTACTGATATTGATCAGGTATTGATTACTGATATTGATCAGGTATTGATTACTGATATTGATCAGGTATTGATTACTGGTATTGATCATGTATTGATCTGGTATTGATCATGTATTGATTACTGATATTGATCTGGTATTGATTACTGGTATTGATCATGTATTGATTACTGATATTGATTGCTGGTATTGGTCTGGTATTGATTACTGATATTGATCTGGTATTGATTACTTGTATTGATCATGTATTGATTACTGGTATTGGTCTGGTATTGATTACTTGTATTGATCATGTATTGATTACTGGTATTGGTCTGGTATTGATCATGTATTGATTACTGATATTGGTCTGGTATTGATTACTTGTATTGATCATGTATTGATTACTGGTATTGGTCTGGTATTGATTACTTGTATTGATCATGTATTGATTACTGGTATTGGTCTGGTATTGATCATGTATTGATTACTGATATTGATCATGTATTGATTACTGGTATTGATCAGGTATTGATTACTGGTATTGATCTGGTAGTGATTACTGGTATTGATCATGTATTGATTACTGGTATTGATCATGTATTGATTACTGGTATTGATCATATATTGATTACTGGTATTGATCTCTGATATTGATCTCTGATATTGATCATGTATTGATCTCTGATATTGATCATGTATTGATCTCTGATATTGATCATGTATTGATCTCTGATATTGATTACTGGTATTGATCATGTATTGATTACTGGTATTGATCATGTATTGATTACTGGTATTGATCATGTATTGATTACTGGTATTGATCATATATTGATTACTGGTATTGATCTCTGATATTGTTTTCTGATATTGATCATGTATTGATCTGATATTGATCATGTATTGATCTCTGATATTGATCATGTATTGATCTCTGATATTGATCATGTATTGATCTCTGATATTGATCATGTATTGATCTCTGATATTGATCATGTATTGATCTCTGATATTGATTACTGGTATTGATCATGTATTGATTACTGGTATTGATCATGTATTGATTACTGGTATTGATCATGTATTGATCATGTATTGGTCTGGTATTGATCATGTATTGATTACTGGTATTGATCATGTATTGGTCTGGTATTGATTACTGATATTGATCATGTATTGATTACTGGTATTGATCATGTATTGATTACTGGTATTGATCATGTATTGGTCTGGTATTGATTACTGATATTGATCATGTATTGATTACTGGTATTGGTCTGGTATTGATCATGTATTGATTACTGATATTGATCATGTATTGATTACTGGTATTGATCTGGTAGTGATTACTGGTATTGATCATGTATTGATTACTGGTATTGGTCTGGTATTGATTACTGGTATTGATCATATATTGATTACTGGTATTGATCTCTGATATTGATCATGTATTGATCTGATAATGATCATGTATTGATCTCTGATATTGATCATGTATTGATCTCTGATATTGATTACTGGTATTGATCATGTATTGATCATGTATTGGTCTGGTATTGATTACTGGTATTGATTACTGGTATTGGTCATGTATTGATTACTGGTATTGGTCATGTATTGATTACTGGTATTGATCATATATTGATTACTGGTATTGATCTCTGATATTGATCATGTATTGATCTGATAATGATCATGTATTGATCTCTGATATTGATCATGTATTGATCTCTGATATTGATCATGTATTGATCTCTGATATTGATTACTGGTATTGATCATGTATTGATTACTGGTATTGATCATGTATTGATCATGTATTGGTCTGGTATTGATTACTGGTATTGGTCATGTATTGATTACTGGTATTGGTCTGGTATTGATTACTGGTATTGATTACTGGTATTGATCGCTCACCTCTTGAGGCTCTGTAGTTCGTCCAGGGTGAAGTCAAAGATGTTGGCCATGTGGTGGTTGGAGGTCCAGCTGCAGGACATCTGGTTCTACACAGTTATTCTTGTTTAGGAAACAACCAACAGAACAGAGACGCAGAACATCTGGTTCTACACAGTTATTCTTGTTTAGGAAACAACCAACAGAACAGAGACGCAGAACATCTGGTTCTACACAGTTATTCTTGTTTAGGAAACAACCAACAGAACAGAGACGCAGAACATCTGGTTATACACAGTTATTCTTGTTTAGGAAACAATCAACAGAACACAGACGCAGAACCGGAGCGAGTCTTACGTTGGGGATCGCTTCTTCCAGGAGCCACTTGGACTTCCTCTTCCTCCTCTCAGCTGAAGCACTGCGCACACACACACACACACACACACACACACACACACACACACACACACACACACACACACACGTTTTAGGACTACAAACTGGACTACCCCCCATTGGTTTAGAACTACAAACTGGACTACCCCCCCCGGTTTAGAACTACAAACTGGACTACCCCTGGGTTTAAGACTACCCCTTAGTTTAAGGACAACAAATGTGTCTATATTCTGGTTTTAAGACAACAAACTGGACTACGTGCTGAATTTAGGACTACAAACTGACCTGACAATGAACTACAGTGACTCGGTAAATACTCAGAAATCACGATGGTCTAGTTTTTACTAGAATGTGCAATCGACCATTGACCATATACTAATGCACCCTGGTTTTAAGACCAAACTAGACTTCCTCCTGGTTTTAAGACCACACACTAGACTACCTCCTGGTTTTAAGACCACAAACTAGACTTCCTCCTGGTTTTAAGACCACAAACTAGACTACCTCCTGGTTTTAAGACCACACACTAGACTACCTCCTGGTTTTAAGACCACAAACTAGACTACCTCCTGGTTTTAAGACCAAACTAGACTTCCTCCTGGTTTTAAGACCACACACTAGACTACCTCCTGGTTTTAAGACCACAAACTAGACTTCCTCCTGGTTTTAAGACCACAAACTAGACTTCCTCCTGGTTTTAAGACCAAACTAGACTTCCTCCTGGTTTTAAGACCACACACTAGACTTCCTCCTGGTTTTAAGACCACAAACTAGACTTCCTCCTGGTTTTAAGACCACAAACTAGACTACCTCCTGGTTTTAAGACCACAAACTAGACTTCCTCCTGGTTTTAAGACCACAAACTAGACTACCTCCTGGTTTTAAGACCACACACTAGACTACCTCCTGGTTTTAAGACCACACACTAGACTACCTCCTGGTTTTAAGACCACAAACTAGACTTCCTCCTGGTTTTAAGACCACACACTAGACTTCCTCCTGGTTGTAAGACCAAACTAGACTTCCTCCTGGTTTTAAGACCACAAACTAGACTTCCTCCTGGTTTTGAGACCACAAACTAGACTACCTCCTGGTTTTAAGACCACAAACTAGACTACCTCCTGGTTTTAAGACCACACTAGACTTCCTCCTGGTTTTAAGACCACACACTAGACTTCCTCCTGGTTTTAAGACCAAACTAGACTTCCTCCTGGTTTTAAGACCAAACTAGACTACCTCCTGGTTTTAAGACCACAAACTAGACTACCTCCTGGTTTTAAGACCACACACTAGACTACCTCCTGGTTTTAAGACCACACACTAGACTACCTCCTGGTTTTAAGACCACAAACTAGACTTCCTCCTGGTTTTAAGACCACACACTAGACTTCCTCCTGGTTTTAAGACCAAACTAGACTTCCTCCTGGTTTTAAGACCAAACTAGACTTCCTCCTGGTTTTAAGACCAAACTAGACTTCCTCCTGGTTTTAAGACCAAACTAGACTTCCTCCTGGTTTTGAGACCACAAACTAGACTTCCTCCTGGTTTTAAGACCAAACTAGACTTCCTCCTGGTTTTAAGACCAAACTAGACTAGCCCCTGCCTTCCAGACCACTTGGAGGTCAGAATTTCCCCAGTTGAACATTCTGAACTCAAAGTGTTCCAGGTCCATGACTATAAATGTAGAAACTAGGACCCAGTCAGAGGGGAAAGGTTCTACCTGTGCCTGGCCACGCCTTTCGCATGGCCTTGCCCTCCGTCGGTCTGAGCGCGCTCAGGAAACAGCTTGGAGGGTGGGTTGGGAGGGACTCTGGTCCTCAGACGAAAGATGCACTTCCTCTTCTTGATTTCCTTCCCACACAGAAACCTCAACACAAGCACAGCATTAACACACACGATCAACAGCGTTGGTAACGGATGGTAAAGGAGTCATGCCTGTGGTTCTTACTTGCTCTTGTACTTGTTCAGAGCGTCCAGCAGGTGCTGCCCCCTGTCTGCCGGAGGAGTGTTGGACAGCTAAACAACAGACAGGCGTGTTAAACCCAGGCTTGGATAGCCTTGGTCAGTCTCTAGTCAGGTTTAGTTTAGCTTAGTCTGGTCCAGCTCTAGTTTAGCTTAGTCTGGTCCAGGTCTAGTTTAGCTTAGTCTGGTCCAGGTCTAGTTTAGCTTAGTCTGGTCCAGGTCTAGTTTAGCTTAGTCTGGTCTAGTCCAGGTTTAGCTTAGTCTGGTCTGGTCCAGGTTTAGCTTAGTCTGGTCTAGTCCAGGTTTAGCTTAGTCTGGTCTGGTCTAGTCCAGGTTTAGCTTAGTCTGGTCTAGTCCAGGTTTAGCTTAGCTTAGTCTGGTCCTGGTCTATACCTTCCCGAGCTGTAAGTGGTCCCAGTTGGCAGACACTAAGGCCAGGATCTCGTCCAGCTCAAAGTACTTCTTCTTGCTGCTGACGGACAGGTTGTAGAGCACCAGGTGCACCAGGTCCACCCAGCGCAGGGACAGACGCCTCACGTACTCTGAGCCCTTGTTACACACCGAGCACAGGAACAGGTAGAACCTGAGGAGAGGAGGAGGAGAGGAGGAGGGTCAGACACCGCTCACTGCATACAGAGGAGAGGAGGAGGATGAGGAGGAGGAGGAGGAGGAGGAGGAGGAGGAGGAGAGGAGGAGGAGGAGAGGAGGGTCAGACACCGCTCACTGCATACAGAGGAGAGGAGGAGAGGAGGAGGAGAGGAGAAGGAGGAGGAGGAGGAGGAGAGGAGGGTCAGACACCGCTCACTGCATACAGAGGAGAGGAGGAGAGGAGGAGGAGAGGAGAAGGAGGAGGAGGAGGAGGAGAGGAGGGTCAGACACCGCTCACTGCATACAGAGGAGAGGAGGAGAGGAGGAGGAGAGGAGAAGGAGGAGGAGAGGAGAAGGAGGAGAGGAGAAAGAGAGGAGGAGGAGGGGAGGAGGAGGGTCAGACACCGCTCACTGCATACAGAGGAGAGGAGGAGGAGGAGGAGAGGATAAGGAGGAGGAGGAGGAGAGGATAAGGAGGAGGAGGAGAGGAGGAGGAGGAGGAGGAGGAGAGGATAAGGAGGAGGAGGAGAGGAGGAGAGGATAAGGAGGAGGAGGAGGAGAGGAGGAGGAGGAGGAGGAGGAGAGGATAAGGAGGAGGAGGAGAGGAGGAGAGGAGGAGAGGAGGAGGGGAGGATAAGGAGGAGGAGGAGGAGAGGAGAAGGAGGAGAGGAGGAGGAGAGGATAAGGAGGAGGAGGAGGAGAGGAGAAGGAGGAGAGGAGAAAGAGAGGAGGAGGAGGAGAGGAGGAGAGGAGAAGGAGGAGGAGAGGAGAAGGAGAAAGAGAGGAGGAGGAGAGGAGGAGGAGAGGAGGAGGAGAGGAGGAGGGTCAGACACCGCTCACTGCATACAGAGGAGGAGGAGAGGAGAGGAGGAGGAGGAGGAGGAGGAGAGGAGAAAGAGAGGAGGAGGAGGGGAGGAGGAGAGGAGGAGGGGAGGAGGAGAGGAGGAGGAGGAGGAGGAGAGGAGAAAGAGAGGAGGAGGAGGAGGAGGAGGAGGAGAGGAGGAGAGGAGAAGGAGGAGAGGAGAAAGAGAGGAGGAGGAGGGGAGGAGGAGGAGGAGGAGGAGGAGGAGAGGATAAGGAGGAGGAGGAGGAGGAGAGGAGAAGGAGGAGAGGAGAAAGAGAGGAGGAGGAGGAGAGGAGGAGAGGAGAAGGAGGAGGAGAGGAGAAGGAGAAAGAGAGGAGGAGGAGGAGAGAGGAGGAGGAGAGGAGAAAGAGAGGAGGAGGAGGAGGAGGAGAGGAGAAAGAGAGGAGGAGGAGGAGAGGAGGAGAGAGGAGAGGAGGAAGAGAGGAGAGGAGGAGAGGAGAAGAGAGGAGGACGAGCGAGGAGGAGAAAGAGAGGTGGAGGGGAGGAGGGAGTTAGAGAGAGGAGAAGAGAGGAGGGGAGGAGGGAAGGAGGAGAGGAGAAAGAGAAGGAGGAGGAGGGGGAGGAGGAGGAGGTGAGGGAAGGGAGAGGAGAAGGAGAGGAGGTGGAGTAGAGG
>JBAMJR010000223.1:0-17500 GCA_038501785.1 Myoxocephalus aenaeus
CCACAAACCATGCAGCTTCTCTTATAAACCTCCTCCTTCATAATTGCTTTTTATCTGAGAGGTCACAGGGACCCTCAGCTGCTTGATTGTAGCAGGTCAGGTTAGGCCAGTCAAACTTTGCAACCCAATTCCACATCTTCTACATGCACTTGAACTGCCATGAAAGGAACATTACAGTGTAATGTGACTGCAGCAGGCGCCAACCTACTGATCTGAAAAGTTACTTTTCGCATTTGGTTAAAAAGTTGAATCCAGCGTTCAGTTGTATTTAGCGCCAGCCACTCGCGTCACTCTTGGTTCCAAAAACAAGATGGCGACGACCAAAAGGCCGAACTCGAGGCTTCAAAACGGTGTCACTACTCCCATTGATTGGTGGACGACAGACTACCGGTATGTCCATTTCTTATGTACAATCTATGGGCTGCACCTCCAGTCACAAATCACACCACACTGCAGTGCTTTGGCCACTTTGTAGGCCTTCCCACTTACATTCATAGAGCAGGAGATCGCTGAGCTGAAGAGGAACGACGCTGAGCTGCAGAAGCTCTCACACACAGAGGATCTCAACCAGTTTCTACACAACTACCCCTCACTGTCACCACTCAGTGAGTCTACTGACGCATCCAGCATCAACATCCGTCCTCTGAGATACTTTGAGGACGTGACAGCGGCTGTTTCAGAAGTCAGTGATAAACTACAGGACGTCCTGAGGGATGAGAGGACAAACGTCTCACTGGCAGTGACTGAAGTGGACGTTTTACTGTCACATTCACAAGCAGAGCCCAAGACCAGAGCTGGATTCTTAAGATATTCACGTGAAATCACTCTGGATCCAAACACAGCACAGAAAAAGCTGTTATTATCTGTGGGGAACAGAATGGCAAAATGTATGATATCACATGACGAGAGGTCCCTCGACATGTTGTCACGCGACGTGTTGTCACGCGAAATGAGGTCACACAACGTGAGGTCACGCGACGTGAGGTCACGCCGCGTGATATCACGCTTCGTGACGTCAAGAGACGAGATGTCACGCGACGTGTTGTCAAGCGACGAGATGTCACGCGACGTGAGGCCACGCGAAATGAGGTCACGCAACGTGAGGTCACGCAACGTGAGGTCACGCGACGTGAGGTTTTGATTGGTTTTGATGTTGCTGTTGTTGTTGTTGTGTCTCTTCCTCTGCATGGGTCTTAAAGAGAGAAAGCACCAGAGCTTCTTTATCGTAGATATTTAGTTCTCACTACTTTCTGTTAAGTATTCTGTCATTACATTTGTGTTCATTCATTTGTGAGAATAAATGTTGTTGTCTGAATCAACATATACACGATGTACTATGTTGTGTTATATAATAAAGTACCATGATCATAAGAGTAAATCATTCATTCTTCTCTTTTACATAACTGAGATTGTGGTCAATTTAATTTAACAGACTTTAAAGTAATGTTAAATATAGTAAAAGTAATTCATAAAGTAGTAATATGTCATGACATTTATAAAAAGGTAATACATAAAATAGTAATATGCCATGACATTTATAATAAGTAATTAATAAAGTAGTAACATGTCATGAAATTCATAAAAAAATAATTTATAAAGTAGTAATATACCATAACATTTATGAAAAGGCTCAAAAACTATAAAAAAGTAGTGAGGAAACAGGAGTTTGTATTTATTTGTAAATATGTCAAAGCAGAGCATAAGAGCATAAGAGTGAAATATGTTATAAAAAGTTTAGTATGTCACAAAATAGTCATAGTATATTATCCCTTAAAAATAATAATCAATGTAATATGTCATAAAGTCTTTAAAAAGTACATTGTACAGAATGTTTTTAAATTGCAATTGAATTTAAACTGGACATCTGATAAACAGGAGCTGTGTGTGTGTGTGTGTGTGTGTGTGTGTGTGTGTGTGTGTGTGTGTGTGTGTGTGTGTGTGTGTGTGTGTGTGTGTGTGTGTGTGTGTGTGTAACTCCACGCTGGGCTTTGTGCGCTGCATCTTTGTGTGTATTGTGAGTCGGGTCCTGCTGTTATTGTCGGAGTGGAGAGAATGTTTAACACCCGTACGCTACATTACCTTTATGTGTGTGAAGTGTGTGTCCCGTCACAGAGTAATAAAGCAGTGTGTGTGTGGAAAGTTATGAAATTGTGTCTGAGATTTTATCAGCAACTTCTACTGAAGTCCGGGGCGAAAAATTAAAAGTTCACTAAATAGTCATAGTATGGCATGTCATAAAAAACATATCTATTGATTATGAGACATGAAGTTTAAAAAGGGATGCTCAGCTCATTCACATAAAAAATAAATAAAAATATGTAAGTGAATATTCATAGTATAGCATGTGTGGCACCTTGTCCTCCGACAGCATTATTCTCTGGTTATTATAATTTAAAATGCTTTGTGTGACTTGTAAACTCACCTGCTTTCACCTAAAGTAGCTGCAGGGCGATACTCATTTTCACCAATAGGTGGCAGTAGCGGCTTTTGGCATGACTGCTGCTGTAACTCTGGTCTTAAACAAACAAATTAGATCAGCCAAAGAGTGACGGTCCAGATACGTAGAAGATATTGATTTGGGACTGTCTAGTTGTGTTTACAGGTGAGACAAGGTACACAAGCGCTAGTGATGGGCGGATGAAGCCTTGTGAAGCATTGAGGCTTTCTTCCTGTTTGTACCGAAAAGGATTCGAAGCTTCAGGGCTTCAATTTGAAGAAGAACAGCGACATCTGGTGGCAGACTGGAGTTAAAGCAGCCGTTTAACAGTGTGACCGAAGCACTAGAACAGGGGTGTCCAAACTTTGTTCAACGAGGGCCAGATTTGATAATGTGAAGATGCCCGGGGGCCAATAGTCCCTTCTGACATTTTTTAACCATGAAAGTAACATGCAAATAATACACAATTTGTATTGTCACAATTATCTTCTTTTTTTCAAATGGCAATGTAACCAAACATAAGCCCTTTTACATCTGTAATTATGACAGTCCGCCTGGTCCTTTTTGTCTTTTTGTTTTAATCAATAAATGGGTAAGAAAATGTCTTCTGGCAAAATTACTTTGCTCCTTTTTTTTTAGGATGAATGTAACTTTCAAAATATGGCAAGTATTTGTCATTATTATATGCTATAAAGGATTAACACTGTGTGTAAAAAACAAAAAAAGGTCAAGAAATGTATTTGAATTTTTTTACAGTATTTTTCTAACAGTATTTTCAACACAGATGTTAGGTTTAGCTATCACGCAGACAGAGGGGAAAACTACATTGTTATACCTCCGTTGCGTTACACAAAGATGACAGTAGACTATAACGTTGTGTGCCGATGGACACTTGCTTCTCTCGACACAATTGTGGAGCAAGAGCTACAACATTTCTGACCAGATTCCACTTCAACTTCAGCAACAGCAAGGTAACAAAGCTCATTATTATTCCTTCATATTTCCTTTTTGCCAGGCATTTTGCAAATGTACATTAATTACAGACAGCACAGTCTTCTCAAGTAAAGTTACCGTGTAACGCTACGTGACTTTAAGAGGGAAGTAGGGAGACACTTTCCTGCACTAGTAAGCTAACGTTAGTGTTACTAATATTACCAAAATATAGTATTTGCTCATTAAATTGTGATAAAAATCATTTGGCTTCATATAGTTGATAAATGGCATGCGTTTAGTGTAACTTGTAAATTAATTGGAATCGTTTATGTGTGACGCTGTCACCGTGTATGTGTGTGTGTGTGTGTGTGTGTGTGTGTGTGTTGGTCCTTCCACTGCAGGGAAGAGGACTCCTGCCCAGGGAGAGGATTCCAGTTCATGGAGAAGACGACCGCCCAGGGAGAGGATTCCAGTTCAATACGGTAACAATAAAGTCAGTCATGGAAATTTTATTGTACTCCAATTAATTTTTTCAGTTCTGTTAAGTTCTTGAAACTCTGGGAGTTGGCGCGGAATAAGGACCGGGGTCCGAAGATGATATAATATAAGAATATTTAATAAAAAGAGTGAAATGACAGAACAGGTTATGCATTCGATCGATCGAGCTATTTTCCAATCCACCCGGGCGCTTCTCGCCTGAAGTTCCTCCTTCCTCGGTGGTGGCCAGAAAAAAAGACTGTTCTCCCAGGTACAGTCAAATTTATCTCCTCCTTCGAGCTAGAGCCCTCCCTCTCATTAACATTCCGGCGTGTCCGCCACGAGAGACGGAGCCGCGTCCCCTCTTCCTCCTCTTCTTCTCCTTCGTCTTTGGTAGATCCTTAAAGTCCGTTCTCCAGCTCTGCCCCTCAGGCGAACAAGAGAACTACAATTCCTTATCTAGTCATACATTAATCATTAATAAAAACAGTGGCCTACATATGCATGCCATTCATAATAATATCCCTTATTAATTATCATATTCCATGCATTGTAATGTACACCCAAACAACTTCTCATTTTACATTGTACAGAGTCCAATTATGACAAACTAGGTTTTAAAAACCCTACAGTTCAAATTGTTTTTATACATTTCCCCCTTGACCTGAATATTTTATTGCTTCCAGTGCTTGAATTTGACTGTTAACTGTCAAATTACTTTAAAACATGTTTAAATTGCCATAGTAACTTGAAGAAAAAGGAACATTTAAAATGTTGTATCTTCAAGAATACCATAAAAAATGTTTTTTTTTACAAACTAAAAACAAAATGTAAAATTTTTATTTCAAATGTTGAAATATTAAAATAAATGACTTTTGTTGAAAAAAACTGCATCTTCATATTATTTTACTGTTATTCATTTATTCACACAGTGATGCATGTTACAGTGAACTGTCAACTGTACACGGTTACTGTGATGACAAATACAGTGTTTTAATAACTACTGTACTACTGTATAAATGACTACAGTATTCCTTGTGTACTGTGATTCATTTTACAGTAGCATACTGTGAAATATACGACAGCTGCTTACTTGCTAATTGCTGCCAGCAAGTTACTGTAAATTCTACAGTTATCTCATTACAGTGTAGTATAGCATGTCAGGAAAAAAAAGAAAAGTTGTAGCACAGGATGTAGAATAAAAATCCTCAAAACCTCATGATACATATAGTATGTAAAAAAGAAATTATATTATAGCATGCCGGGGGATTTTTTTTTTACAGTATAGTAAATCCCCAAAAAGTCAGTATGGCATGTCAAAAAAAAAAGAGATCACAAAAAAGTTTAAAAAAAAGTCATGGAAAAAGTAAATCGTATTGATTATGAAAAGGGACCAAAGTTTAAAAAAGGAGTGCTCAGCTCATTCACATAAAACAAGTGAATAATAGCCCAAAGAGTCATAGCATGTCGGAAAAAGAAGAAGAAAAGTTGTAGGCTAGGATGTATAAAGAAATCCCCAAAAACTTCATGGTATATATGTCAAAAAAGTCAGTGTATGCCAAAAAGAAATCCCTCCCCAAAACAAAATCCTATTCCGGCGCTGCACGAGTGGCTGCCTCAGGGGCCAATCACACCGGACGCGACTTTTAAAAGTACAGTCGCCTCGAGAACGCCTGGCAAAAACCAATACCAGCGACGCCTCCCTTCCTGATGAGCTTAACAACTTTTATGCCCGCTTTGACAGGGACAACCAGGAGGCGGAGGCCATCAAGACTTTGCCCCTGCAGACCACCAGACCCTCACCCTCTCCAGAATCAATGCACGTCAGGCTGCTGGCCCGGATGGCATCCCCGGACGCGTGCTCAAGGCCTGTGCTGGGCAGCTGACTGGGGTCCTGACTGACATCTTCAACCTGTCACTGGCCCAAGCAGCCGTACCCACATGCTTCAACCTCACCTCAATCATGCCAGTGCCAAAGCACTCCACTGCAGCGAGCCTAAATGACTTCCGCCCTGCTGCACTTACCCCCATCATCATGAAGTGCTTCGAGAGGCTGGTACTGGCTCATCTCAAAACCTGACTACCACCCACACTGGACCCCCTCCAATTCGCGGACCACCAGAACAGGAGTACAGAGGACGCCATCTGCACAGCGCTTCACTCCGCCCTCTCCCACCTGGACAACAACAACACCTACGTGAGAATGCTGTTCATCGATTTCAGTTCAGCATTTAACACCATCATCCCCTCCAAACTAAATACCAAACTAGGTGAGCTTGGCATCAACAACTCCCTCTGCAGCTGGATACTGGATTTCCTAACCAACAGATCCCAGTATGTTAGGTTAGGCAATCACACCTCCTCGACCCTCACCCTGAACACTGGCGTTCCACAGGGCTGTGTGCTGGGTCCTCTCCTCTACTCCCTGTTCACCTATGACTGCACGCCTGTACATGGTTCCAATACCATCATCAAGTTTGCAGCTGACACAACGGTGGTGGGCCTCATCAACAACAATGATGAGTCGGGAGTATAGGGAATAATTATATTAAGATGCATGTACTAAACACTGCAGGGAGGATGTCCGGCACCTGGCGGCGTGGTGCGCCAACAACAACCTGTCCCTCAACACCAAGAAGACCAAAGAGCTTATTGTGGACTTCAGGAAGACAAAGTGCTGCACGCACTCCCCCATCCATATCAATGGAACGGAGGTTGAGCGTGTCTCCAGCTTCAGGTTCCTGCGCGTCCACATCTCAGAGGACCTCTCTTGGATCCTCAACACCTCAACCCTGGTCAAGAAGGCACACCAGCATCTTTTCTTCCTGAGGAGACTGAAGAAGATCCACATGTCTCCTCTGATCCTGGTGAACTTCTACCGCTGCACCATCCTTACTAACTGCATCACAGTCTGGTATGGCAACTGCTCTGTCTCAGACCGGAAAGCTCTGCAGAGGGTGGTGAAAACCGCCCAACGCATCACTGGTACTCCACTCCCTGCCATCGAGACCATCCACCTCAAGCGCTGCCTGCGGAGAGCGCACAGCATCATCAGGGTCACCACTCACCCCAGCCATAGACTGTTTGCCCTCCTCCCCTCAGGGAGGCGCTATAGAAACCTCTGTTCCAGGACCAGCAGGCTCAGGAATAGTTCCTTCCACTCAGCTGTCAACACCCTTAACTCGGCACCACGGTGACACCAGACACCTTCCTGTATATATAATGTACATATCTGTTTATACTGTCCATACTGTTTATACTGTCTTCATTGTATTATCCACCACATTGCACTGCACCTTTACTGCTTCTCTTTTGCACTCTGGACAGATCCAAACTACATTTCGTTGTCACAGTACTTCTACTATGTGCAATGACAATAAAGTCGAATCTGAATCTCTGAATCAATATAACAGAGGACTTCTGTGCTAACTTTAGTCCGTCCCAGATTGATCAACTAGTCGACATTAGAGGAAGTTTTAGAGAAATATGGAGACATGAGCAAAGCTTGAGAAGAGAAGAAATATGTTACAATTAAAATCCTCAAATGTCTTCAAACATGGAGCAGGTTTTAACCGAGTCTCCGTTTGTAAATGAGGGAACAAAGTTCACATTCACAGCGCTGCTCCTCTTCCTGGAATGAACCACAGCTTGATAAGCCCTCCCTCTTCCTCCTGCTCTCAAACACAGCAGCTGCACTCTGTCCACACATGTCCTCGTTCCCTCCCCTTCAGATCTACAGTTTTAGAGATGGGTGTAACCAACATGGTGGTGAAGCAATAGAGCTGACAGGCCCCGTTCACTGAACCAGCACATGTTGTTCAGATCAGAAGTCAAAGCAGAGTCGCTTCTCAGGAAGTGAAACTCAGACAGTCGTTGCTACTGAGAGGTGAAATGGAGCAGAAAGGAGTTCAGCTGGATCAGGAAACCTTCTCTTGTTCCATCTGTCTGGATCTACTGAAGGATCCGGTGGCTACTCCCTGTGGACACAGCTACTGCATGGACTGTATTAAAGCCCACTGGGATACAGAGGATGGGAAGAAACTCCACAGCTGCCCTCAGTGTAGGCAGACCTTCACACCGAGGCCTGTCCTGCTGAAAAACACCATGCTGGCAGATTTAGTGGAGGAGCTGAAGAAGACTGGACTCCAAGCTGCTGCTGCTGATCACTGCTATGCTGGACCTGAAGATGTGGCCTGTGATGTCTGCACTGGGAGGAGACTGAAAGCCATCAAGTCCTGTCTGCAATGTGTGGTATCTTTCTGTGAGAAACACCTCCAGCCTCATTATGATGTACCTCAATTTAAATTTAAACACAAGCTGGTGGACCCGTCCAAGAAGCTCCAGGAGAACATCTGCTCTCGTCACGACGAGGTAATGACGATTTTCTGTCTTACTGATCAGCAGTGTATCTGTTACCTCTGCTCTGTGGATGAACATAAAGGCCACGACACAGTCTCAGCTGCAGCAGAAAGGACTGAGAGGCAGAGAGAGCTGGAGGGGAGTCGACTAAACATCCAGCAGAGAATCCAGAACAGAGAGGAAGACGTGAAGCTGCTCCATCAGGAGGTGGAGGCCATCAATCTCTCAGCTGATAAAACAGTGGAGGACAGCGAGAAGATCTTCACTGAGCTGATCCGTCTCCTGGAGAAAAGAAGCTCTGATGTGAAGCAGCAGGTCAGATCCCAGCAGAGAACTGAAGTGAGTCGAGTCAAAGAGCTTCAGGAGAAGCTGGAGCAGGAGATCACTGAGCTGAAGAGGAACGACGCTGAGCTGCAGAAGCTCTCACACACAGAGGATCTCAACCAGTTTCTACACAACTACCCCTCACTGTCACCACTCAGTGAGTCTACTGACTCATCCAGCACTAACATCCGTCCTCTGAGATACTTTGAGGACGTGACAGCGGCTGTTTCAGAAGTCAGAGATAAACTACAGGACATCCTGAGGGACAAGAGGACAAATGTCTCACTGGCAGTGACTGAAGTGGATGTTTTACTGTCACATTCACAAGCAGAGCCCAAGACCAGAGCCCAAGACCAGAGCCCAAGACCAGAGCTCTTAAGGTATTCACGTGAAATCACTCTGGATCCAAACACTGCAAACACACAGCTGTTATTATCTGATGGGAACAGAAACGCAACATTTATGATGTCATGTGACGCGAGGCCACGCACGGTGAGGTTTCGCGACGTGATGTCAACTGACGTGGGGTCACGCGACGTGAAGTCACGCGACGTGAGGTCACTCGACGTGAAGTCACGCGACGTGAGGTCACGCGACGTGAGGTCACTCGACGTGAAGTCACGCGACGTGAGGTCACGCGACGTGAAGTCACGCGACGTGAAGTCACACGACGTGAAGTCAACTGACGTGAAGTCACGCGACGTGAAGTCAACTGACGTGAGGTCACGCGACGTGAAGTCACGTGACGTGAAGTTAACTGACGTGAAGTCACACGACGTGAAGTTAACTGACGTGAAGTCACGCGACGTGAAGTTAACTGACGTGAAGACACGCGACGTGAAGACACGCGACGTGAAGACACGCGACGTGAAGACACGCGACGTGAAGTCAACTGACGTGAGGTCACGCGACGTGAAGTCACGCGACGTGAAGACACGCGACGTGAAGACACGCGACGTGAAGACACGCGACGTGAAGTCACGCGACGTGAGGTCAACTGACGTGAGGTCACGTGATGTGACGTCACGCGATGTGACGTCACGCGATGTGTCCTCACGCGACGTGAGCAGTGGCGGTTCTACACGTAATTACGCCCCGGGCGAGACCCCCCTCCGAGCGCCCCCCCCCCGGGCAAAAAAAAAAAAAAAGTCGGAAAAATGTTTTATTTTGAAAAAAGACCGGATACATCCGTCTGTGCGTAGCCTCAAACATAACATCTTGACACATGTCAAGAGGTTACGTGATACGTTTCCCCCAAAAATGAAACTTAAAAGTCCGTTACAACTCGGTGTTCTGGATTAAAATCAAGGCAGAGTTACTGAGATCGCCAAAAAAGCTCTAAAACCCTCAACCCTCAAGCTCAGGGCTCCACTAATGCAGCGTAATGGTGAGTTGTATCTTTATGCACTTTATAATTGTCTTTATGCCGGTCGTATTACGTCATATTTATTACGTCATATTTTGCGCCCACACCGTGAAGGCCGGTCCGCGAAAATATTGTCTGACACAAAACCGGTCCGTGGCTCAAAAAAGGTTGGGGGCCGCTGCATTAGAGTATTGCTCTATAGCCCACAGTGGATCCCCCCGCCCGCCCCACCCGGGAGACCCAGAGGCGACGCCCCCCACAAGCAGGGGCGCCCGCAGCCGCAGGGGGCGCCAACCTGCCAATTCCCCACACAGTGATATGATAGATAATGGAAAACCGCTTCGCGGCCCAGATGATTTTTTTTAAGTGGTAAGTGGTCGTGCCGCCCCCCACGTGACATGAAAAAGTGCCGCCCCGGGCGGCTGCCCGGTTCGCCCGTGCCCAAAACCGCCACTGGACGTGAGATCACGTCGCGTGAGGACACGCGTCATGAAGTTTTGATTGGTATTGATGATGTTGTTGTTGTGTCTCTTCCTCTGCATGGGTCTTAAAGAGAGAAAGCACCAGAGCTTCTTTATCGTAGATATTTTGTTCTCACTACTTTCTGTTAAGTATTCTGTCTTTACATTTGTGTTCATTAATTTGTGAGAATACATGTTGTTGTCTGAATCAACATATAAATGATGTACTGTGTTGTATTATATAATAAAGTATCATGATCATAATCAAGGAGTAAATCATTCATTCTTCTCTTTAAAATAACTGAGATTGTGGTCAAACTAATTTAACAGACTTTAATGTCATGACATTTATAAAAAAGGTAATTAATAAAATGTCATGACATTTATAATAAGTAATTATTCAGACCTGCAAACTTGTCACCTTTCGGCAAAATTCGCCGTTTTGAAATGAAAATATGTCATCCATGTGAGTCTGGCCGCCCAGCGTTTCTGAGATTGGGGTGAGACACGGAAATAAGCTGAGGTCGTGATCTTCGCAATAGAACATCTTTGATGTGATTTATCGAGTCTTGGCCAATCAGCGTTAAGATGTCTACAGCGGCTTAATTTCCCTCCCACCAGTTTTTTTATGGCATGCTAGTCAGCTTGCTATCACGTTAGCTAACGTGTTTGGGACAGCGAGTGCGATTACTGGCTGCGGCGAGTCCGTGGCAGCGTGCGGCGTCAGCCAGGAGCGCGGCGAGTCAGTTCTACCTACCGACACCTGAGTACATATAAGGACCTCTCCTTATATGTAGTTAAGTGGAGATTTTATCAAACTTGTATTTTAATTAAAAAAACAAGTGGCCGAAATGAGTTTCCGCCGCAGGGTGGCCGGGCTCCTGTTTATATTTAAGGGTTTAAGATCTACGTGTAGAAAAAAGTGTATCCTCCAGTTAATTATAATCTATATAGTTATGCGGTTATAATCGCTGTCACACAGAGAGAGATGTGCATGTTCAGGTTTACCTGGTGGAAACATTATTCCAGTGTTCTAGACTAACAGTGACGTCTCCTCAAAGTAAAGTGGTATAACAGTATGACATAATATGGTCAAATAAAAATAAAATGGCTGGTACATTTGACATATAAGTGTAATATGAAGTGAAATGTAGTAGTAGCAAAACAATATTCAGTATAGTACAGCAGAATTGCATATTGTAAGTATTAAGTCTACAAAATACATTATATATGTATATAAAGGAGTCAGCTGAGGTGGTTCGGGCATCTAGTCAGGATGCCTCCTGGACGCCTCCCATTAGAGGTTTTCCAGGCACGTCCAACTGGTAGGAGACCCCGAGGAAGACCAAGGACACGCTGGAGGGATTATATCTCCCGGCTGGCCTTGGAACGCCTCGGGATCCCCCAGGATGAGCTGGAAAGTGTTGCGGGTGAGAGGGAAGCCTGGGTCGGCCTGCTGGACCTGCTGCCACCGCGACCCGACCCGGATAAGCGGCCGAAAATGGATGGATGGGGGGTATGTATGTATGTATGGATGTATGGATGTGCACACACACGTATTGGCAAAAGAAGAAATAAAACCCATAATGATCATAGTTCGTCAGCTTCTCGACGAGTGACGCTGTTCGGCACCGACTCGCCCATCACAAAGAAATCCCCCAAAAGTCTGTGTAGTTTCAGTAAAAAGTCATTGTATAATAAATCCCAAGCCTCCAAAAAAAAAATCAATCTTGATAATGAAAAAGGGACCAAAGTTTAAAAACGGGGGCTCCGCTCATTAACATAATAATAATATATAAGTAGCATAGGATGTAGAAAACAATCCCCAAAACTTCATGGTGTAGTATATCAAAAAAGAAAAAAAACTCACAAAAAGTCACAGTATAGTATGTAGAAAGAATAACCCAAAAGTCTGTGTAGTATGTCAGTAAAAAGTCATTGTATAGTAAATCCACAAAAAGTCATAGTATAGCATGTCAGAAAAAAAAGAAGTTCATCAACTTCTTGGTATATATGTCAAAAGAAGTCAGTGTATGTCAAAAAGACCACAAAAAAAAAAAAAAAACAAAGAGCTGAGTTTAGTTTTCCCAAATATAATACTGCACTATGTTTATATGCTGTTTATGCTATGTTGTCTAGTTTATATGTTTATATGTTGTTTATATGTTATATGTTTATATGTTATATGTTGTCTAGTTTATATGTTATATGTTGTCTATTTTTTACTTTTTTTTTCTAAATGTTGCACTATTCACTTTATTTTCAGACAGTAGAGAAACAAAATTTCAGGTCTTCTGTATGTTTGCACAATATGGAAGAAGTGACAAATAAAACTGACTTTGACTTTGTAATGCAATACTCACATTTTAATTAATTATTATGTACACAACATAATACATATTAGAAAAAGAGAAGTTTTACTCTGAAGAATCAGATCAGGACTACATGATACACTACTTTGTTTGCCACCACGAGAGTTTTGGTTTTTCAGTAATTAGCTGATGACTTTAATGTATTTATAAGAATATAAAGACAATACTTTTATCATTTTACGATCCACGACGGATCTTTTTTAATGGTCTCGTTCTCTGGGCCCAAGATGGCGACGCCGCGCGTCCTCTGACCGACACCGAGGTACCTGCAGGGGAACAAGCCCAGTGTTAAAATTACAATTACATCTCCGGTTTAATAATAATAATATAATAAAACTCCGTTACCTTTCGGCCACGTCCAGCAGGCTTTTGTGAGTGACGGCGAAGAGTCTCTCTCTGTGCTCCTGCAGCGCCTCGTCGGTGACGCCGCTGAGGAAGCGACCGATTCCTGCAGCACATCAAGCAGCGTTTACAAAAAAGACAAAAACGCACACAGGTGAAGGCCGCAAATCACCATTATGTTCAATAATAAATCATCTTTTCATTATTCTCTTGGTCCAACAATTGCGATGGGCATTTCTTCCAACTAAAGTGACATATTTAAACCAACAAGGACACTTAACTTGCAGTGATATAAAAACAGAAGAATTGTCGCCAAAAAAAAAAAAAAAAAAAAGGACAGCTGACATTGGGGGAGGAGTCTCACCTTTGCTCGCGGGGGCGACGGGCGAGTCGACGGCCGAGAAGACGGACAGTTTGGCCTCGTCGATGTCCTGCTGGGTGAAGCGACCCGACTTGGCCCAGTCCACGCCTCTACGGAACGCGGACAAGGTCTGCACCGAGTTCGGGTCCCTGAGGGGACGAGACGGGTTTCATTCACGGGTCGTTTCCTCACATGATAGTTGTTGTTAGCGGTTAACTAGAAGACCGATGTGGAGTGTTTAAGATGTCGGAAAACCCAAAAGGAAGCTGGAATAAAAATGTTAAAAAAATTCAATAAATATATATATATTGTTTAAATCTTTTTAAATATATATTAATTTTTTTATTCCAGCTTCCTTTTTCTTTATTTTTTTCTTTATTTTTTGTTTTAAAGATGAATATATTTGGATTTTCCGACATCTTAAACACTCCACCTCGGGCCATCTGGTTAATATCTTCATTTTTTAAGATAACATTATTTATTAAGAATAACCCCTTGAGATGTACCTCTACGACAATCTTAAAATATGAGCAGTCGAGAAAACATTTACACCAAAAATTATAAATAACAAGATAATAAAACAAAATACGTCCCAAAAACAATAAAAAAATAAGACATAGAAAATCTGGAGGTCATACTGAAACTCAGAGGTTATAGAAAAGCATTAATATCAGTGAAAGCGTTAAGTAATAAAGTCATAAGTCTTATAGAAATTAAAGATGTAACTTTCCTATAATATAAAAAAAAATAAAAGTGTGTAAAGGACACTTTAAATATTAAACAGTAATCATCATATTCTACGGTGCGCTTGTTGCCTACCTGTACGAGTAAAAGGTAAACAGGCCACCTCCCACCCTGGCCCCGCCCCCATAGGCTCCGCCCTTCTCCCGGATCTCTCCATGGAGAAACTTCGCTGTCATCATCCTCGCCAAGATGCCCAAACTGAGAAAGAGGAGGAAAAAAATGACGTCAGATTGAGGACGTGATCGCAGTCATCACTAATAGAGACAACGTGGAGGTGTGTGTGTGTGTGTGTGTGTGTGTGTGTGTGTGTGTGTGTGTGTGTGTTCTACCTGGCGTAGTCCTCGTGGGAGAACGGGACCGCACGAATACTCTCGCTGACAAAGTTGACCGGGAAGGGAAGCTGGAAGAACGTTTTCATCTGACACGGCTGGAAATTCAGCTCCTGAGAAAAGAATACAAAAATCCACACACTCCTGATTCATCTTTATTAAAACAAGACTCAGAGGAACAGGTGCTCACGTATAGTGGAGGTAAAGGTGCTCCGATATAGTGAAGGTAAAGGCGCTCACGTATAGTGGAGGTAAAGGCGCTCACGTATAGTGGAGGTAAAGGTGCTCACGTATAGTGGAGGTAATAGTGGAGGTAAAGGTGCTCACGTATAGTGGAGGTAAAGGTGCTCACGTATAGCTGAGGTAAAGGTGCTCACGTATAGTGGAGGTAAAGGTGCTCACGTATAGCTGAGGTAAAGGTGCTCACGTATAGTGGAGGTAAAGGCGCTCACGTATAGTGAAGGTAAAGGCGCTCACGTATAGTGAAGGTAAAGGCGCTCACGTATAGTGGAGGTAAAGGCGCTCACATATAGTGGAGGTAAAGGCGCTCACATATAGTGGAGGTAAAGGCGCTCACGTATAGTGGAGGTAAAGGTGCTCACGTATAGTGGAGGTGCTCACGTATAGTGGAGGCAAAGGCACTCACGTATAGTGGAGGTAAAGGCGCTCACGTATAGTGGAGGTAAAGGCTCTCACGTATAGTGGAGGTAAAGGCGCTCACGTATAGTGGAGGTAAAGGTTGGGGATACTTTAAAAATGTATTCTGACATAGTTACTAATCTTTAGTGGTGGGGAACAAAATAAATAAATAAATCGATACAGCATAGTATCGCGATACTTTGCATGGCGATATTTTATCGATACACGAAAGCTAAGTATCGATCTTTTATTGTATCAATTATAATGTAATACAAACAGTTCAGTTTCTCATGTGCAACTTGACAGTGTGACAAAGTTTTCCTTTGGGGACAATTTGCGGTTGAAAAAGGTAATAAATCGCAATACTCAATATGATATCGTGATAATATCGTATCGTGGGACCTCTGGGGATTCCCACCCCTAGTAATCTAATCTAAGTATATTAAAGGGATGCAACTTGGTTACTTTGTTACTTTTGGATATGAAAATAGTGTCGTTTCTCATTTCTTCTTCACATGCTAAATAACGCCATTTGTTCCTGTTGTAATGTGTTTTTAAATGTGTGCATCCGATTCTTTTTTTCTGTAACTAACAGATTACAGTTACCTTTTTTGGTGTCCTTTTTAATGCAACGTAAGTCATATATTTCATGTTTAATTCTAATCACAACAGAAATCTCTGGTACAGTTCTCATGTTTTTTTTTTTATAAACTCAAGAAGGTAGTTGCCGTGTATAAATAAATATAATAATAAATATAACACTTAAAGCAGGAGGGAACTTACGGAAATGAGTTTCCGACTCAGTCCGGAGTCGTCCAGGGGGTCAAGCGGCCTCTTTAACGGAGGAATACAAAAATACATATTTTCACTTGATGAACAATACGACACATATTCTGCCTTGATTATTCGTGTGTATATATATATATATATATATATATATATATATATATATATATATATATTATTTTTTTTCTACCAGGGCAGACAGAAGGATAAACATTTGACATGATGCATCAAACAAACCACACCCTCGTGTAAGTCCTCACCTCAATAATATTAGTTCTGACGGATTTGCGTGTTTTTCTGTTTCCGGCGACGTCCTTCATAAAACTATCCAACTGCGCCGACGTGTCGGACATTTTCTGCGGCGTTGCGTTGATGGCGCACCTGTGAGGAGGAGAGACTTTAACTACCCTGAAACCGGCTCAGGAGAAGTACACGGCGCTCGTAGTACTCGGGAGTATTACGTCGGCAGGTGTACTTTGATGTGAACCCACCTCATGTTTTCGGGGTTCAGGAGGTGTCTCTTGATCTTGGGTAACGTTCGGATGACTTTGTTGAGGTCGGGCATCTCGGCTATCTTCTTCATAAACTTCACCTGAGGTTCAAATAACGAAAAAAAACAAAAACAAAAAAACAATTGAATCAACATCAACATCAACAGCCTTTGCACCGCTTTTGTTGTTTAGCTAGTCACTGTACATACTTGCATTCTGCATTTTTGCAGTTCTTTATGGTTTAATTTCCTAATTTAACATGCTCTGCTGTTTTGTTGTATATATATATATATATATATATTGAGTGTTTTTCATTGTCTTCTATTTTTTACTTTCTACTGTGACAAACTAATATACATCTATCTATATTTCTAAAACGGCTGCTTCACAAACTGCCACTGAGAAACAACAACAAAATAAATAATAACAACAACAACAACAACTCTCTCGCACATGTAAAGAACGCAGCAGTGCATGCCTTCTGGTGCAATTCAAAAAAAAGTTTAAAAACATGACTCTGGAGAAGTATAGACTTGAAGGTATTGACAGCATGAGAAGTAACAGATTATGGGGACAACTGCTTGAATTTGTGGTTTGTTTATTTTTGTTTGTTTGTTTGTTTATATTTTTGTTTGTTTGTTTTTGTTTAATATACTAGGCTCTTTGGAACAAATGTTAAAGCAGTCTCAGGTTAGGGCATTTATAAGCTAGATAGCTTCAGCCTTAACCCTTTCGGTCAGCCACAGGTATCTATCTTCTTTTTGGTTGTATATATATATTTCTTTTTTTCTTGCTGATCGAAATAAATTCTTTCATTCATTCATTCATTCATTCAACAATACAAATATTGTTTTAGTTCCAAGTCTTTATAAGCATCAAACTGAATATTTAACGACTCATTTTGGCTTAAAATGATTAATTGAATTGTCATAACAACCGCTCCGTACCTGCTCCATCCCGCCGAAGGTCTCGTTGAGTTCCCCCGCAGGAGTCAGGTGCCTCGCTGCGCGGGTCATGGCGTACATGTGACCGGAGTAGGAGATGCCGTTGGCCAGCTCCTGCGCCGACATCATCACCAG
>JBAMJR010000223.1:22500-65000 GCA_038501785.1 Myoxocephalus aenaeus
TATGCCCAAAGAGTGAAAATTGTGCAGTCAAATGGCAAAAGACAAATATTTTTCCCGTGAAATCCTGAAGCTCCTCTGCACTCTAGCGATGACATCACCACTCTGAGCTGCGCCACCACATTGTAAACTCTGAAATGGTCCCAACATTTTCCTAAACTTGAACAATAATGACATGAAAACTGTGCTCGCTATCAAAAAATGCCCAATTGGGCAAATAAACTCCAGACTTTTGTCAACGTTTTAAACTTTAAACCATTTCTCTACGTTAAATTATGGCGAGTCACTGTGGGCAGAAAGAAGCGTGTTTTTTTGCTCTCTTCATGGCGAAAGCCCATTCAAGTCAATGGGATAAATTCTCGCCGTTTTTCCAGGAAACGGCCGGTCGAATCTCTTAGAAAAAAGTCTTTCCGCAGGTTTTCATGCATTTTGACGCATGTGCCAACGCCGCGCGACGAGTTATGGTCCAAAGTTTAGGAAGAAGGAACAATCCAACAGGAAGAAATCAGTCAAATGAAACTGCTCAGAACACTTGTTCACATTCCTGATGTGGAGAGAAATATACAGAAAAACTGGGGAAACGAACAGAAACACAAGATTTCCACTCAAACAAACACGGAGGTGTGAAGGAGGCTCTCACCGAGGCCAGAGACAGGCCGAAGTTGGTGGACTGGTGCTTCATCTGGATCTCAATCCTGTGGAGGAGCGCCTCGATTCTCTCCTCCTCGAAGCCGTCTCTGAACGAGATGGGGAGAAATAAATAAATAAATAAATAAATAAATAAATACTCTCGTTGATAGAAGATGAGATTCAACAGAAGAACAACAACAACTAGAATACAAATATGAACATATACGAACAATAGAGTAACAATTATTAAGTGTGAAAGATGTAATTCTGACACCTGTGCAACATAAAATAAAACAGCGCTAAGAAAAGAAGACAAAAAAAAGGTAAATAAATAAATAAAGTAAAAATTCAACTAAAATAGAAAAAGCAACAGATTAAATACATACAAAATATATAAAGTGTATAAGAAGTCATCGTAACACCAGTGCCTCATAGGAACTAAAATAGAAAAGTACCACTGAATATAATATTGAAAAGTAGTAAAATATAATATTTCACCTGGTAAAAGTGAATATTGCACATGAAATGTAAGATTGTAAGATGTTGAAAGAAGTAATATTGCATAAGGTGGTGATTCCAAGTGTCTGATGACTTCCTGCAGAAAGGGGGAGGGGCTACAAAGTTTAATGGCCACAGGTAATTTACCAACAAACTATTTTATTTTAACGACCACATGATAAGATCTTTTATGGCTCAAATAAAGTTTGATTTGTCAAATTAATTATACAGCGATCAACTTTGAGTGCATATTAACTTAATATGCACTCATATTATTTTTTTTAAATCTATTTACACTTTATTATTATTATTATTGACTTTATATGTTGGACCGGAGAGAAACGTTTTTTCCACTCCTCTGTCACATGCTGAGAAACTGACTTTGATAATATCAAGGCCATGAAATGAAAATTTTAAAAAAAGCTCGCATCCAACTGGACTCACTCTATGATGTCATCGAGGGTTCTGCCGATGATCTGCTTCACCCGCCCCGCGTCCTCCTCAGCCATCCCCTGCAGCCCGATGCTGAACGACGCCTCCTTGGTGCTGCCGTCGTATCTGCACAACGAGACATTTCAGCACGCGGTTCACACCAACGCCGCCGCGGACGCTTTGAGGGGAAGATTTGCCCAACTTCTTATGCGGATGTCCAACTCGGGCGGCGATTAAACATCTGTACCGAGAAAGAAGCTCTTCCTGCATCCAGTGCCGTCGTTCCACGCGAGAAAGGGACGTGGTTGGTGGCGAGAAAGAACTACAGCCGCTCTCGGGCTACTTCCTCGTCCCAAAATATCCCAAAATACAAGTGCAGAGGATGTTGCAGAGCGAATGTATTCAAGCACACGGCAGGAAACAATGTACAGGGTTCATACACATCTTGACCAATGGATTCCATGACTTTAAATCAAATTTCCATGAGCAAACATTTAGTGAAATCTGGGTGTAAACATGAAAAAGTGAGAAAATGTAGTATTTAAACTAACAATGAGAATGAGAGCGTATGCCTGCTAACGTTCGGAGCATCTTTCTTTTTAAAAGCATATGAATTGAACTGAACTTGGTCACTTTATCTTTCACCTGGTGCAATATTATTACGTATATTACGTGTATTTACGTGCAATACGTTTAAGTACTTTTCTATTCAGTCTGTATATTAATATTTCTCTACTGTTTTACTGCTCATTTATATTTATTTATATTACTTGTTTCTATTGTATTATTCTCTTTTTATTCACTTGTGAGCAAGGCTGCTGTAATCCTGTAATTTCCCCACTGAGGGACTAATAAAGGATTATCTTATCTTATCTTATTATTTCAAACTCGGCGTAAATGAACGACATGAACATAATGACTTTTCCCAATTTTTTTTAAAAGGACTTTTCCAGGCCATTTTAAAATTCCACGGTTTTCCATGACCGTACGAACCCTGAATGTAGCGGAGAGATGCCGAGGCTGCGAGCAAGAGGATATGGCCGAAGCAATGCATTCTGGTACATGTAGGGCAGGAGAACTCTGCTTTCTCGGTCAACATAGAAACGACGACACTGATTGGACATCCGCATAAAAAAATAAATAAAAAAAAGACAAATCTTCCCTTAAAAAGATGATTTTTTTTTTTTCATCCGACAGATGAACCGATGTCCGTCTCAGTAAAAAAAGCAGGTTTGCCGTATATCGTCTTAAAGCTCATGTGCGCACCCTACGACGGAGGAGAAGTCGCTTCCTATCTTGGGCTCGATGAGGGCCTTGTAGAAGGGAGAGTTCGGCCCGGAGACCATCAGCGACGACAGCAGGCTGAGCGTGAATCCTTCGAACGTGTCGGTGATGCTGCGGAGAGAGAAAACGGAATCAGACGGGACTTCTGAAGCAGTGGCGGGGAGAAACCCAGGACGCTTCAGGACCTCACGGATCCTATAGAACAAGAGGGGGGCGTGGTCTTACTCTCCCAGCAGGTAGCTCACACACAGCGTGTCCTGCCTGGCTGGGTCTGGAGCCAGAGCGTCGGGGCTGCAGGTCACATGGTCTTCCCTCTGGAGGGAGGGGGGAAACAATGAGACTCCCGGTGAGACCACACCGACCAGTCACCTTCACCAATACCTCTAGCGGCGCTCTGGACCTACAGGGCTGCTCCAGTGCGGCTGGGGCGGGACCTCGGTGTTCGGGTCGATGCGCTCGAACTTGGTCAGAGCTTCCGCTTCGATCTGCTCCAGGTGCTGCTCCAGCGGCAAATCTCCATAAGTGAAGAACCTGAAGAAGAACGCATCAGAAGAATATATCAAAGCTGCACGATTTCTCTCACGGCATTTTCATCAGATGGAGAGGAATAAAAAGACTCGTTTGAGACGTAACGAGCACCAAGCACTGGGAGTTGATCCAAAACACAACACTCGCTCTACCTGGCGTTGCTGGGGTGGTAATGCGTGGCGTGGAACCGCCTGAGCTGCTCCCAGGTGAGGTCGGGGATGGCCAGAGGCTCCCCTCCCGACACCACGGAGTAGGTGTGGTCCGGGTACAGCTTGTTCTGGAGGTGCTGGGCGTACACGCTCTCGTTGTCCGACTGCAAGAACACACAGTTAGCGTTTCAGATTTGTATTGAGCGAGATTTAAATTTCTGATCTTTTGTTTTCAGTTGTTTAACAACATAGTTTTGTTGGTTTAATCCAAGCCCCCTTTTCTCACAGTATTCCTTTGAGCCGAAGTTCATCGACTGCACCACCAAATTGTAACTGTATATTAACGTATTATTACAACTTATTTGTGCATTCAGTGTTTTAAACTGTTGGGGATTTGACACAGGGAAGGCCCCCAAAATAGTGCCCCTGCATGTGCAAAAGAAGAAGAAACCCTGTATACCAGCGGTCCCCCCCAACCACCGCACAGAAAGAATGAACGAAAAATAATGTTGATTGATTATCAAGGTCGGAAAGATGTTTTATTTTGATACAAATGAACGGATTAAATGATCCGTCTGTGGATCACGTGACGCGTTAAAAATGAAACTTAAAAACATCTCTGCCGGTGTTCTGGATTCAAATCAAGGAAGAATATCCTGAGATCACCAACAAAAAAAAAAGCTCTGAAAACCTGCTTCCATTTCCAACATCCTGTCTTTGTGAAGCGGGTTTTCTGCTGCGACAGCGACAAAGAACGAAGTCACGGAGCAGAATGGACTAAAGGTTTAAGTTACGGACCTTTATTACGTCATATTTAAAATCGCCCACACCGTGAAAATATTGTCTTACACGAAACTGGTCCGTGGCACAAAAAAGGTTGGTATAAATGTTGTATATCAATGGAAGCGGTGACTTACAAAAGCGCCCTTCATTTCATTGAACACCACTCCTTTAAACACCAGCGGGGAGTTGAGATCTGTGGGGGTTTCGTTCTCCAGCCTCCAGCCCTCCTGCCTGAGAAACCAAGACACACAGAGTCAAACTAGACGGTTACAGACCTGCCAACAGACAAAACCTGCAAAAAAAGATTACAACAACTGAGCTATTTGAGCATTGCAACATGCATCATAGTCAGAACTCACCAGAAGTCCTGCTCTCGTAAACAAGGGAAGAAAACTGCATCCAGATAGACCGACAGAAGGTTCTGGAAGTCCTTCCCGTTTTGGGTTGAGAACGGATACATGGTGTAGTCGCTGGCTGTGAGCGGGAAGCAGACAACACATGCAAGGAATAAGGAAGAGTCAGCCACTTGGGAAATAACCAAAAATTAATTAATATATATATATATATATATATATATATATATATATATTTTAATTAATTAATTAATATATAAATAATATTGTTGTATTAATGAATAATTATATTAATTAAATATATATATATATATATCTTAATTAATATATAAATAATATTGTTGTATTAATGAATAATTATATTAATTAAATATATATATATATATATATATATATATATATATATATATATATATATATATATATATATATATATATATATATATATATTAATTAATATATCTTATAATTATATAAGATTATATAATAATTATATATACACTTTTTATTTGTGATTAATTAATTCATATATTAATTAATTCATATATATATATATTAATGAATATATATGTATATTAATTAATATATATTAATTAGTATATACATTAATTAATTCATATACAAATTAATTAAATCAACTATTTAATGTATGAATATATATATTAATTAATTTATATATAAATAATATAAAATAAATATGTGAATCCATATATTCTGGCCCATAGCAATAATAAGGGACTAATAAAAACCTCTGTTCAAATAAAAACCCTCGATTATTTCCATGTAAATGCATTTAAACCTTTAAATCTCCACCTGACTAGATCTCCACAGTCCCTTTTAAATTCACAATATTCATGTGAATATAAACTCAGACTTAGAGCTCCCTATGGTACATTTATTTGTACAAAACTAATGTTACGCACCCGTGAAAGCGTTCATGAAGGTGGACAGCGACCGGTTGAGCATCTTGAAGAACGGGTCTCTGCAGGGATACTTCTGGGATCCACACAGCACCGTGTGCTCCAGGATGTGTGGGACCCCCGTGCTGTCCATGGGGGTCGTCCTGAACTGGACACTGAAACGAGTGGAAGAGACATTTGATCTGCTGCTTTATTTAAAGATAAGATTATATATATATATATATATATATATATATATGCTGGAACACATTTCAACCGACCTGAAGAGGTTATTGGAGTCATCTCTGGCTGCATGGAGGTGCTGAGCTCCAGTTGCATCGTGGGTCAACTTCACTGCTGTGAGAAACAAGTCAGGGACCGCTACAACCTGTGGGGGAAGAAAAAGACTAAAATGACCATTTGCTTGAGTCAAGGTCTCGCCTCAAGCCCTAATTCATAACGCTTACATTCCTTTAAGAGCCCTAAATTACGCCAAGTTTACCTCTCTGACTGTAAAGCCGTGGATTTTCTGTCCTGGTCGGTACTGACATGCCCTCTCCCTTGCCGAAGAGCTCTTCAGCCTCCATGTTTGCTGCTGTGCATTGAAACTGGAAGAACAAAAAAATTAAATACAATTGTTGATAGCACAAAAGAATATTTCGCTCATTTTTGCACAAACAAATGCAGATTTTATAGCGTCAGCGTTCCTAATTAAGACGCTGCCGCTTTAATTAGGCGTTTTCTCCATCCACCGTATTTCACAGATTAAAACTGTGAAATCCAGCTGAGTTTTTTGGGGAAAAAGCCTAAAAATAGACCTTCGATAGATTTGCGTCCGACTTGATCCCCGAATTGCTCTGACGTCATGCACGCGTGGTCAACGATAATCTCACTAGAGCAAGGCGGCCGCCGATTTTAGAGCCAGGCTCCACAGTAGCTGTCCACCGAATGCGTGGCCCAGTGCATGATGGGAAACGCCACATCAGAGAGCTGATTGGCTCTTAGATCTGACAGCAAACACCACGCGTTGTAGAACATTTGTATCGTGTGTGTAGTTGTAATACTTAACGCTCGATTGTTGACTATTCGTCTCATGTTTAATCTAAAAACATATCTTGTGTGGTTGATAATACAAAATCTTATTTATACAACACATATCAAAACTAGTAGTAAAGTATTTCACAGGCAGACGTGAAAATAACAAAGGATGCAGCTACACACACATTTCTACCTAAATATATATTCATAAACATGTGAATAAATGTTACATTAGAGAAATAAAAATGTCCCAACTTTTTGTTCGAGATATATAGATATATATATATCGAATAGTATTTTTTATATACAATATATGTATGCATAATTGTTAAATTCCATGCATCAGCTGGTGTTTTGCAAGTGATTGACGTAAGAAGAGTTAACAAAACATGAGCTTTTATTGCATAGTTTGGAGTTGTTGACGCGTGTTATTTTATTGTGAAGGGCAGAACTAGGGTCCCGGATGTGTGGACAGCGTTGATGGTCATTCTGGTGACCCTGAAACAAGTTAATATCCCCGAAAAAAACACCACTAGCAGCGGCGTCAAGGCATCCTTTCAGTCTCACGTCGTCACAGACACGTTTTTAACTCACCGGAGGTGTTGAAGTTTCTGCAGCGCCGACTTCGTTTGTCGAAACATGGCGTCGTCACAGTGAGTTTTTAAACGTCTGTATACTCACAGTACGCTGGGCTACACTTTTAATCCACCTTTAGTGTCGATAATTCCACATTATTTAGGCTGCGCATCCCGAGACGGCGTCCTCTCACGCCGTGTGTGTAGTGCTGTTTGACACAGAGCAGTCGCCCACACAAAAGAAAGATGGCCGCCGCACCTGCGCAGATTGTAGATCTGACAATTATTTTCTCTCCAAGTAGACCTATCCGGCCGCATTGTAGCTCTACGCATACTCGCAGCGCAACTTTGGACACCCGTAAGGTGAACTTCCGCCTACAAACATGCTTGTCTCTGATTGGTCGAGCTGGAATGAAGCCCCGATATGATTGGCTGTCCCGTAACATCACTAGTATTACAGAATCAAGACTGTTATGGGGAGTTTTTGAAGGGCAGCAATATTATAACCTTTTTTTTTCTTTTCTTTTTTGCAATTCACAATGTAATGTTAATTATTTTAAATTATCTAAATAAATATGTTTCACACTCTTTCACATCTTTTTTTTCTTTAAAAATACACTTGTTTTAACGTACTGGTATTTGTTTACCATATTTTTTAATTATGTCTCATGTTATTTCACTGTGTATTTTGTTTTTGTTTACTGTTATGCACCTTTCACCAAGTCAAATTAATTGTATGTGTAACGGACTTCCGCTTTTTCCATTGAGTTGTAATGAAGTCTCCTTTCCAACAGATGGCGCTGTAAGATCATGTTGAGCAAGTAAGTAAGTCACAAAAGGTGAGTAACTTTTAATCAGGTGACACTCTTTTTTTTTTTAAATGTTCCAAGTAGATAAAAGAGGGAAACATCATGAAAGTGTAACTGAACAACCTTTATTGTGATTTTATTTTTAAAAGTGCATACATTCCACATATTCATTTCCGTAATCAGATCTAGATTATTTATTTTTTATGGGATAGTATACTATGACATTTTTGTGACATACTCAACTTGTTATGACATATTACATGTTACTCGTATGACGTATTATGCTTTGTCATATTTACAAATAAATACAAACTCCTGTTTCCTCCCTACGTTTTTGCAGTTTTTGAGCCTTTTTATAAATCTATATATTACTACTTTATAAATTATTTTTATGAATGTTATGACATGTTACTACTTTATTATTAACTTTTTATGAATGTCATGACATATTACTACTTTATTAATGACTTTTTATAAATGTTATAAATAAATTAATGAACACAAATGTAATGACAGAATACTTAACAGAAAGTAGTGAGAACAAAACATCTACGATAAAGAAGCTCTGGTGCTTTCTCTCTTTAAGACCCATGCAGAGGAAGAGACACAACAACAACATCAATAACAATATTCATCAAACATTTAGAGCTCAGAGAAGTTTACATTTTCCTGCAGAGAAATATGAGTTCAGGTAAACAAAGATCATCATGAGCAGTGAGAGCCTCCATGACTAAACAGACACAGGAAGGAGCGCCACCTCAAGGAACTCAAACATCTACACAACAATGATGACAAGACGTCAAAGTACCGCCCACAATGTTTGATTGACAGGTGAAGAACAATCAGCTCTCAAGAACAATGATGGACACAAAATTGGTTTAAAAATATAAACACCGGATCCTTCAGTAGATCCAGACAGATGGAACAAGAGAATTTCTCCTGGTCCAGCTGAACTCCTTTCTGCGCCGTTTCACTTCCTCAGAATTGAACCACCTTTGAGCGCTGATCTGAACATGTGTCTCTGCAGTGAATGGGACCTGTCAGCTCGTTCACCCGTCTATAAAACTGTAGATCTGAAGGGGAGGGATCAAGGAAATACAGACAGGGTGGAGCTCTCTGTGTTTGAGAACAGGAAGAAGAGGGAGGAGTCATCAAGCTATGATTCATTCGAGGTATAAGAGCACCTATGCACCTTGAGTTTGACACCTATGCCGTAGAGCATAGGATCCACTTTAAAATCCTCACCCTTACATACAGAGCACTACACGGCCAGACTCCTTCATATGTGGCTGAACTACTTCGCCATTATTCAACAGCCCGCAACCTCAGGTCCAACCAGTTAATTAAACCTTCTGTCCGTCCCACACACTCGCCTTAACTGCTCCATCTTTTAATGTGTATTGTACTATGCTCTTAACTGTTGAAATGTTTGGCCCCTGTTATTGTCAATCTGGTTTTAACACGTCTATTTATTCATTTTGCTGACTCCTGTACAGCACTTTGTGACCTTTTGTCTGTGAAAAGTGCTCTATAAATACACCTTATTTACTTACTTACTAATTTCTCCATTAAAAACACTGCCACAGAAGCTCCGCCTCCTCTATCTCCCAGTAACAATGTCCAGTCACACTTTCTCCACTAAGGGCCTAAAAATAAGAAGTACATCTTTCTGGGTGACAAAAATATTTCTGTTGTAAACTCATTAATCTTGCTTTTTTTTCTTCCTGTAAGATAACAGCAGATACGTGTTTGTTGTGTTTGGATCCAGTGTGATTTCTTGTGAATATTTTAAGTATCTCCGAACAGAAACAGTCTCTGTGGTCTGATGGACAACACCGACCATTATACCTGCAGATCTGTGAAGAGGCGGGAACTGTTCTCTCTGTGTTTGAGAGCGGGAAGAAGAGGGAACCGACTTTTCAGCCTTTACTGCATTCCACAAAGAGAGGCAGGGTGTGTTATCTCACATTTACAATGTGCAGTAAGAATAGAGCATTAGAGACAATGGCACTGCACAGTAACTCAACAGTGTCTCTTGTTTATTTTAAATTGTCCAATAGCCTGACACTAAAAGGCTGCAACAGGTGAAGTATTGGACTCAGTAATCAGGTCAGCAAAAGCAAAAGACCATAAAAACAGACATTAAGTCAGTGGAACAAGAACAAGACAGGAATATGTTCCCACGGCTGCACTGAGAGACGGAGACAACGATGAGAGTCAACCGTCCACTATGTATACCGAGGCTGATGAGTAACAGGGAGCTGCTGAGCTGACAGGTGACTAGGCCACGTGAGGTGGAAAGTAACAATTGGCTCGTTTGAGATGAGCCGGTCCTGATCAGAATCCACCACCGACGCTCGCAGCACAATGCATGCTGGTTAGTTTTGATCCCGACTTGTTCTGACGTCTTGCACACATGGCCAACGATGACCTCACGAGATCGAGGCGCACGCAGTTTTTAGAGCCAGGTGCTCTCCACCGACTGCAAGACCCAATGCATGATGGGAAAGGCCTGGCTGTCTCCCGATCGAAGAGCTGATTGGCTCTTAGTTTTTTACAACAAATATCACGTTTTGTAGAAGATCCTATTTTTCTGTGTAATTGTAATACTTACAGCTAGATTGTAGGATGTTAGTCTCATGCTGTGCAATGAAGGTTTAGTATAAAATCATATATTTTGTAGTTGATAACAATGTAGTTAATTTATATAAAACAAATCTAAATGAGCAGATGTAAAAAGAATAAAGGATTGTTAATTAACTGGGACCACAGCAATCCGCAATAGTAATAGCGATTCGACTACTAATAATAGTGAAAGTAGCTGTGGCTGTCAGGCAGGACCGCGGCCCAGATATGATCGCAATCCATGGAAACCTGTTGGGCGAGAAAGCACAAAAACGGGATGAAGCAAAGTTAGTAGTGTGCATTAATGGGACATGAATTCATAGAGGTGGGATGTAGGGTAAAGGATGACGGTTGAGGGTCGTGGGGTGAAGGGATGTAGGGTAAGGGATGAAGGGGTAAGGGTTGTGGAGTGAAGGGATGAAGGGATGAAGGGTAAAGGATGAATGGGTAAGGGGAATGTCTGGGTTATGGCACCCAAATAACATGGGCCATCGTGGGCAACCGGCACTTTTGTTACACAGTGGCTTTGTTTTCTACAAAAGGGCCATTTCGACCAATTTCCATTGTGACCCGAGGGACCAAAAGGGCCATTTCTTGGGGAATATGGGAACATGAAGGTGGGGGCAAAGTGTACCGAAGTGGGAAATCCTGTAGGGGGCGATATTGACCATTGGGGGCCTTTTAAGCCTTTAGGGCAGTGGTTCTCAAACTGTGGGGAGCAACCCCTTGTGGTTTCAGGACGATCACTCCCCATGAGCTACATGAGAACTTCACATAGTACAAAAGTACAAAGTACACGGACATAAAACCTCATTAGTAAATACATGGCGAAATGCCTGTACTTTCGTGGAAATGTTTACATTACAGCGTTAACAGGTTACGCTGCGCATGAGCGACTGCCAAGATTCTTGGCGAGTCACCAATTCTTGGCGTTTTGCAAAAACACAAACAGCAAAAAAGCCTCTCTCACAGAGATCGACTTTTTGTTGGGGAGGTGGGGCATGAACATTTTTCTTCCTCCAAAGTGGGGCGTGACAAAAAGAGTTTGAGAACCACTGCTGTAAGGGGCTATCATGTTGTGTGGATTATGGTGCCCCATGTGGACTAAAGTGGTAGTGTCTCTGAGCACCAGGGTCCCTTTAGAAAACCTCTCATTTCACTGCAGCAGGGTCTGACAGTCTGCACCTCTCAGTCCTGGTTCTGGTTCTCCCGTGACCCCCTTCCCTCCAGCGGGTCCAGCAACACAACCTGGAGGAGGAGGAGATGCTGCTGCTGCCGGGAGCTGAGCTCTCCTCCTCCCTCCGGAGATCCGACTGCAGGTCCAAGGCTGCAGGTGAAGCCGGATCTGGGTCTAGTCCACGGTGGTTTCCTCCCTACTTTTTTGCAGTTTGAGCCTTTTTATAAATGTTGTGATATATTACTACTTTATAAATATTTTTTTAGGAATGTCATGACATATTACTTTATTAACTTTTTATAAATGTCATGACATTATTACTTTAATAATTACTTTTTATAAATGTCATGACATTACTTTAAAGTCTGTTAAATTAGTTTGACCACAATCTTGGTTATGTAAAAGAGAAGAATTAATGATTTACTTGATTATGATCATGATAGTTTATTATATGATACAACATAGTACATCATGTATATGATGATTCAGACAACAACATTTATTCTCACAAATTAATGAACACAAATGTAATGACAAAATACTTAACAGAAAGTAGTGAGAACAAAACATCTACGATAAAGAAGCTTAGAATTTAACCCGCTGTCCCTTAAATCACTTCTGTCTATTTGAGTTTACAGAACTCAGCAGTGTTTCCAAAAGAATAAAACCTAACTCCAGCATAGAGAGGCTGAGTGAAGGTGGTCTGGACTCTGTGGAGGAGAGTCATGGTTTCAGAGACGCTGTAGAAGGACAGAATACCTGCTCTGTGATCCAGGTACACTCCTACTCTGGAGGACGGAGGACCAGAGACGGGAGTTTGGATATCGTTGTACAAAAATGTAAAACTGTTTTTGTCACAACGTAACGCCCAAGATTTGTTATTCAAGCCAAACGCACATTCATTACTGATCCCTGTTCTGCTGATATTCTTGTATGAGACTGCTACATGAACTCCTTCTCCTCTCCACTCCACCTCCCAGTAACAACGTCCAGTCAGACTCTCTCTACTCAGGACCTGACACCAACCAGTGAACCTGTCTGTGTGAATAGAATAAGACTGATATTCCCCCATAAATGTTGCTTTTCTGTTCCCCTCAGATAATAACAGATCTGCATATGCTGTGTTTGGATCCAGAGTGATTTCATATGAATATTTTAAGAATCCAGCTCTGGTCTTGGGCTCTGCTTGTGAATGTGACAGTAAAACATCCACTACAGTCACTCCCAGTGAGACGTTTGTCCTCTTGTCCCTCAGGATGTCCTGTAGTTTATCTCTGACTTCTGAAACAGCCGCTGTCACGTCCTCAAAGTATCTCAGAGGACGGATGTTGATGCTGGATGAGTCTGTAGACTCACTGAGTGGTGACAGTGAGGGGTAGTTGTGTAGAAACTGGTTGAGATCCTCTGTGTGTGAGAGCTTCTGCAGCTCAGCGTCGTTCCTCTTCAGCTCAGTGATCTCCTGCTCCAGCTTCTCCTGAAGCTCTTTGACTCGACTCACTTCAGTTCTCTGCTGGGATCTGACCTGCTGCTTCACATCAGAGCTTCTTTTCTCCAGGAGACGGATCAGCTGGGTGAAGATCTTCTCGCTGTCCTCCACTGTTTTATCAGCAGAGAGATTGACGGCCTCCACCTCCTGATGAAGCAGCTTCACGTCTTCCTCTCTGTTCTGGATTCTCTGCTGGATGTTTAGTCGACTCCCCTCCAGCTCTCTCTGCCTCTCGGTCCTTTCTGCTGCAGTTGAGACTGTGTCGTGGCCTTTATGTTCCTCCATTAAGCAGAGATAACAGATACACTGCTGATCAGTACGACAGAAAATCTTCATTACCTCATCGTGACGAGAGCAGATGTTCTCCTGGAGCTTGTTGGAGGGGTCCACCAGCTTGTGTTTCTTAAATTGAGGAACATCATAATGACGCTGAAGGTGTTTCTCACAGTAATAGATCCGACACACCGGACAGGACTTGAAGGCTTTCCGTCTCCTCCCAGTGCGGGAACTGTTCTCTCTGTGTTTGAGAGCGGGAAGAAAAGGTAACCGGCTTTTCAGCCTTTACTGCATTCCACAAAGAGAGGCAGGGTGTGTTATCTCACATTTACAATGTGCAGTAAGAATAGATCATTAGAGACAATGACACTGCACAGTAACTCAACAGTGTCTCTTGTTTATTTTAAATTGTCCAGTAGCCTGACACTAAAAGGCAGCAACAGGTGAAGTAGTGGACTCAGTAATCATGCAGCAAAAGCAAAGGACCATTAAAAACATACATTGTAGGGTAAGGGATGAAGGCTTGAGGGTCATGGGGTGAATGGTTGTAGGGTAAGGGATGAAAGGGTAAGGGTCGTGGATTGAAGGGATGTAGGGTAAGGGATGAAGGGTTGAGGGTTGTGGGGTAAATGGATGTAAGGTAAGGGATAAAGGGTTGAGGGTTGTGGGGTGAAGGGGTGTAGGGTAAGGGATGAAGGGGTGAGGGTCGTGGAGTGAAGGGATGTAGGGTAAGGGATGAAGGGGTAAGGGCCGTCGGGCGAAGGGATGTAGGGTAAGGGATGAAGGGGTAAGGGCCGTCGGGCGAAGGGATGTAGGGTAAAGGATGAAGGGTTGAGGGTCGTGGGGTGAAGGGATGTAGGGTAAGGGGTGAAGGGGTAAGGGCTGTCGGGCGAAGGGTTGAGGGTCGTGGGGTGAAGGGATGTAGGGTAAGGGATGAAGGGGTAAGGGCTGTCGGGCGAAGGGTTGAGGGTCGTGGGGTGAAGGGATGAAGGGGTAAGGGCCGTGGGGCGAAGGGATGTAGGGTAAGGGATGAAGGGGTACGGGTCGTGGAGTGAAGGGTTGTAGGGTAAGGAATGCATGGGTAAGGGAATGTCTGGGTTATGGCACCCAAATAACATGGGCCATCGTGGGCCACCGGCACTTTTGTTACACAGTGACTTCGACCAATTCCCATTGTGACCCGAGGGACCAAAAGGGCCATTTCCTGGGGAATATGGGAACATGAAGGACGTTGCGGGGGCAAAGTGTACCGAAGTGGGAAATCCTATAGGGGGCGATATTGACCTAAATACGTTGGTGATCTGCTGCTACCTTATGAGCCATCCCGGCCCCTCAGGTCCTCTTGGACTTGTCTACTTTATGTTCCAAGAGTCAGAACTAAACTAAACATGGAGAAGCAGTGTTCAGCTTTTCTGCTCCACATATCTGGAACAAGGTTTCTGAAAGCTGCAGGTCTGCTGAGACCCTCAGCTCCTTTACATCCAGATTGAAGACTTTTCTGTTTGCTGTTGCCTTTATTTGCTCCAGATTCAATTGCTGCATCTCACTACTGCATTATATTTCTTAATTAAACTGCACTGCAACTTTTATTCAATTTCTTTTATTATTTTGCTTTTTGCTTTTTGACTTTTTTAATGTTTTAATGAATGTTATTAACTATTTTTAAATCCTGTTTTCTTCTGCATTATGTTTTGATGCTTTTAATGGTTTTATGTGAAGCACTTTGAATCGCCTTGTTGTTGAAATGTGCTATACAAATAAACTTGCCTTGCCTTGCCTTCATTACTTAGTCTATAATGTTGTAGCTGATAAAGGTGGAGCTAATTTTAGCCTCACCTTAACCACACAATCTAATTATTCATTATTCATTCTGTTTACCCCCCCCCCTCCCATACAATTAAAAACATTTTAATACAAGGTCAAAGTTATTTACAGGAGATGAAAATTTCAATATTTTGTAATATTTGTAATTATTTTTCGTAAAAATACAAAAGTATTAGCATTAAAATACACTTAAATTCCCCAAAGTAATCATATTCATTATGCAGAATGACTCATTTCAGAATACAATACGTAGGCTATTATTATTTGATTGAATGAGTAAAGCAAGGCAAGTTTATTTGTATAGCACATTTCAACAACAAGGCGATTCAAAGTGCTTCACATAAAACCATTAAAAGCATCAAAACATAATGCAGAAGAAAACAAGATTCTCTCTTCCAGCTTTTTAGAAAACTGGACCAAACAAGTTCCTCTACCTTCAGAGGATCAAGCTTGACATATATGACCACATATGTAGAAAATCCCTAAACACTTATAACTTTTGCATGTGACACTGTAACTGTTTCATTTAATTGAACATGTTGGTGATTTATAGAGGAAAAGAAAAAAAGAAAGAAAGTGAAATAAAACCACAGTCTTACCATTTAGTAAGCTGGAACTAAAACTATAGACTCCAGTTCTTTATCAATCTAACCTTCTTCCCCTGTGCTGAACAAGTGTGATACTGAGGTGACGACCGACTCTACCAGAGGAATTTAAGGTAAGAACCCTGTTTGAAAACTTTGCAGTGTGTCTAAAATGTGAGTGTTCAAAATAGGCAGTGAGATTGTATAGACGTTATACGTACTCACTTGATAAGGGTTGAGACGAGTTTCAGCCTATCGTGGGGGCCTACAGCATTAGCTGAAAAACACCCTAGAGAAAACCCATAATCTCGTAAAATCCTAACGATCAAACTACGGGGTGAGATAAAAGGCCGAAGGCATTATACCGAAATCACAAAATGTTTGGTGATGGAAATTTGGTTTAAAGTCATGGAAAAGTCGGTGAGTATTATTATTTACTCCAAGATCACTGGGATAATAGCTGGAGGAGTGACCACCGAGTTAGGTGTGGAACCTGTTCCCCCTACTTCCCCTCCTCTCCCTGGAGCAGGACCTCTGCATACGTTACTATATAGTGTATATTAACTTTTATTGGGGATCTGGAAAGTACCTCAGCACCGATAGTTCGTTGAAACGACCCGCCCTCAAAGTACGCAAATCTTCTCCGTCATTATCTAAAAAATAGAAGACCTTCCTGAAAGTACCCGTGACCTCACACCTTAAAACCACATCTTCCACCTCCGATGACGCTACTTTGACGCGTTTGCAGCGGACCGGCGCGCCGTGCGTAGCGGCCTCCGGCCTCGTTGGGTCGCAGCCCGCTGCACGAGGGCTCAGGCGGCCTCTCGGGGGCGCACGGGGGTCACGTGCTCCAGCTGGCCGGAGTCGGACACGTCGTAGCTGGTCTTGTACTTGGCCAGGATCTTCATCAGTGGGCGGAGCTTCAGCCACCACTGCTCCTTAGGGATCCTGTGGCTGAGGAGACAAACACACAACTCACACTCTAGCTATTACAGTATTCCTGAAAAAAATATATAAAATCTATGACTTTTTATGACACACTGACATGAAATAAGAGTAAAACAATACATGTTTCTGACTTTATATTGTTTTGTATGGCAATTTAAAAACATTCTATACAATGTACTTTTTAAAGACTTTATGACATATTACATAGATTTTTTATTATTATGGGATTGTATACTATGACATTTTTGTGTCATACTAAACTTTTTATGACATATTACACTCTTATGACGTATTATGCTTTGACATATTTACAAATGAATGAAAACTCCTGTTTCCTCCCTACGTTTTTGAAGTTTTTTAGCCTTTTTATAAATGTTATAAATATTTTACTACTTTATAGATCATTTTTTATGAATGTCAAGACATGTTACTACTTTGTTAATGACTTTTTATAAATTTCATGACATATTACTACTTTATTAATATTTTTTTATAAATGTCATGACATAATATTTTATTTATGACTTTTTATAAATGCCATGACATTACTTTAAAGTCTGTTAAATTAGTTTGACCACAATCTCAGTTATGTAAAAGAGAATAATGAATGATTTTCTCCTTAATTATGATCATGATACTTTATTATATAACACAACATAGTACATTGTTTAGATGTTGATTCAGACAACAACATTTATTCTCACAAATTAATGAACACAAATGTAAGATAGAGAGAGAGAGAGAGAGAGAGAGAGAGAGAGAGAGAGAGAGAGAGAGAGAGAGAGAGAGAGAGAGAGAGAGAGAGAGAGAAGATAATTACTTTATTGATCCCCGATCTAATGACAGAAACTAGTGAGAACAAAATATCTACGATAAAGAGCTCTGGTGCTTTCTCTCTTTAAGACCCATGCAGAAGAAGAGACACAACAACAACATCAATAAGAATATTCATCAAACATTTAGAGCTCAGAGAAGTTTACATTTTCCTGCAGAGAAATATGAGTTCAGGTAAACAAAGATCATCATGAGCAGTGAGAGCCTCCATGACTAAACAGACACAGGAAGGAGCGCCACCTCAAGAAACTCAAACATCTACACAACAATAATGACAAGACGTCAAAGTACCGCCCACAATGTTTGATTGACAGGTGAAGAACAATCAGCTCTCAAGAACAATGATGGAAACAAAATTAGTTTAAAAATATAAACACAGAATTTAACCTGCTGTCCCTTAAATCACTTCTGTCTATTTCAGTTGACAGAACTCAGCAGTGTTTCCATAATCATAAAACCTAAGTCCAGCATAGAGAGACTGAGTGAATGTGGTCTGGACTCTGTGGATGAGAGTCATGGTTTGAGAGACGCTGTAGAAGGACAGAATACCTGCACTGTGATCCAGGTACACTCCTACTCTGGAGGACGCAGGACCAGAGACGGGAGTTTGGATATCGTTGTACAAAAATGTAAAACTGTTTTTGTCACAACGTAACGACCAAGATTTGTCATTATTAAATCCAAACGGACTTCTATCTTTTCTGCTGTTATCATAGTATGAGACTGCTACATAAACTCCTCTTCCTCTCCACTCCACCTCCCAGTAACAACGTCCAGTCAGACTCTCTCTACTCAGGACCTGAACAGATCTAGTGAACCTCTCTCTGTGACTAAAATAAGACTGTTCTTCCATCATACATGTTGCTTTTCTGTTCCCATCAGATAATAACAGAGATTTGTTTGCCGTGTTTAGATCCAGAGTGATTTCACGTGAATACCTTAAGAATCCAGCTCTGGTCTTGGGCTCTGGTTGTGACAGTAAAACGTCCACTTCAGTCCCCGTCAGTGAGACGTTTGTCCATTTCTCTCTCAGAACATCCTGTAGTTTATCTCTGACTTCTGAAACAGCCGCTGTCACGTCCTCAAAGTATCTCAGAGGACGGATGTTGATGCTGGATGAGTCTGTAGACTCACTGAGTGGTGACAGTGAGGGGTAGTTGTGTAGAAACTGGTTGAGATCCTCTGTGTGTGAGAGCTTCTGCAGCTCAGCGTCGTTCCTCTTCAGCTCAGTGATCTCCTGCTCCAGCTTCTCCTGAAGCTCTTTGACTCGACTCACTTCAGTTCTCTGCTGGGATCTGACCTGCTGCTTCACATCAGATCTTCTTTTCTCCAGGAGACGGATCAGCTCAGTGAAGATCTTCTCACTGTGCTCCACTGTTTTATCAGCAGAGTGATTGATGGCCTCCACCTTCTGATGAAGCAGCTTCACGTCCTTCTCTCTGTCCTGGATTCTCTGCTGGATGTTTAGTCGACTCCCCTCCAGCTCTCTCTGCCTCTTAGTCCCTTCTGCTGCAGCTGAGACTGTGTCGTGGCCTTTATGTTCCTCCATTAAGCAGAGATAACAGATACACTGCTGATCAGTAAGACAGAAAATCTTCATCACCTCGTCGTGACGAGAGCAGATGTTCTCCTGGAGCTTGTTGGACGGGTCCACCAGCTTGTGATTTTCATAGGCAGGGAGTTGATAATGAGGCTGGAGGTGTTTCTCACAGAAAGAGATTACACATTGCAGACAGGACTTGATGGCTTTCCGTCTCCTCCCAGTGCAGACATCACAGGCCACATCTTCAGGTCCAGCATAGCAGTGATCAGCAGCAGCAGCTTGGAGTCCAGTCTTCTTCAGCTCCTCCACTAAAACTGCTAACATGGTGTTTTTCAGCAGGACAGGCCTCGGTGTGAAGGTCTGCCTACACTGAGGGCAGCTGTGGAGTTTCTTCCCATCCTCTTCGTCCCAGAAGCTTTTAATACAGTTCATGCAGTAGCTGTGTCCACAGGGAGTAGTCACCGGATCCTTCAGTAGATCCAGACAGATGGAACAAGAGAAGGTTTCCTGATCCAGCTGAACTCCTTTCTGCTCCATTTCACCTCTCAGTAGCAACGACTGTCTGAGTTTCACTTCCTGAGAAGCGACTCTGCTTTGACTTCTGATCTGAACAACATGTGCTGGTTCAGTGAACGGGGCCTGTCAGCGCTATTGCTTCACCACCATGTTGGTTACACTCATCTCTAAACTGTAGATCTGAAGGGGAGGGAACGAGGACATGTGTGGACAGAGTGCAGCTGCTGTGTTTGAGAGCAGGAGGAAGAGGGAGGGCTTATCAAGCTGTGGTTCATTCCAGGAAGAGGAGCAGCGCTGTGAATGTGAACTTTGTTCCTTCATTTACAGACGGAGACTCGGTTAAAACCTGCTCCATGTTTGAAGACATTTGAGGGTTTTAGTTGTAACATTTCTTGTCTTCTCAGGCTTTGGTCATGTCTCCATATTTCTCGAAAACTTCCTCTAATTTCGACTACACATTAAATTCCCCAATGTTAAATATGCATTGTCAAAGTATATGAACTCTTCCAGAGTTATTACAAAAACGTCAAGGGTAATTGCTACCAATTTATTGCCCAGTGTTGGTGTAAATAATCAGAGTTAAACTTTTCAGTGTAAAAATGCTGTGTCAAAGTACATTGACTCTTTCAGTCAACAACGGCAAGAGTAAAACAAACCCCAGTGTTTATGTACTTGTTCACTGCTACAAGACAAAGTGTACTCTGGAAAGTACTCTGTACTCTGTGAGACTCCGCCCACCTCCTTCTCCTCTCAAACATATCATGAGTTTCCTCACCGCGCCATCTTGCACTTCTCAAAAAGTGACTGATGAGAGAAAGCAGTAAGAACGCTCGGGCGCCGATCTTTACTCCGAAAAGTATCTCTCTATTTTCATCGTACTGCTAATATGAGTTAGCATATGAGTGTATTTTAAAGCTAGCTTTACATTACTTTGTCTCGCCAATGAAAATACACCATCATGTTTGACGTGATCTGTAGTCGAGGGGAGGGAGGGGGGCAGGCAAACATGTTTTCTGAAAAAAAAGTTGCAACAGCGGGAAAAACGAACAAATAATCGGAGCGCTATAAAGTAGGCAGCTGTTTGTTTGCAGCTCTGAAACATAAAGGCAGACATAATGAAATGTTCTTCTTGTTTTTCATAAGCCAGGCTACATCAAGTATTTTCATGCACAATGATCTTACTAATAATACATGATGCAAATAATGTTGGAGTGTGTGTGTGTGTGTGTGTGTGTGTGTGTGTGTGTGTGTGTGTGTGTGTGTGTGTGTGTGTGTGTGTGTGTGTGTGTGTGTGTGTGTTTGAGAGTGAGAGAGCCTGTCTATACATTTGTTGAAAGTCAGCAGTGGCTCTCCTGATTTGAAATATTGTTTGTGTAGATACACCTCCAATATAATACAGTGCTAGGTTATATATAAGGTTCACCAAAATCTAATATTGTTGAGTCAATTTCTCTCTCGTTGGATTTATGTTTCCTGCCTGAAAAGATAGAGAACAGAGACAGAGCGAAGGAAGAGAAGAGAGGCAGAGGGAGAAACAAGGAAAAAAGAGAGAAGCAGAAAAGACTTGAAAGAAGCAGAAAAGAAAGGTAGGTAACGTGTGTCTTTGAGAGTTTTTTCCTTTACAGGAGGATCAAGAAAAGAAATGATGGATATAGAAATTGTAAATCTGCTATAGTTTTAAGGTAAATATATGTCTGTCTGTACATGGTAATCTGGCAATTTATAGAATTCATCAACATTATTAAGACATTTAAAACAAATTTTGAATTTGATTTCTGACTGCCAAAATGAATGTGTATTTGCAGATGCCGAGCATCCGGCAAATGAGGAAGAGGGAGAGGAAGATGAGGAAGTGGACCCAGGAGGCCATGGCACAGGCTCAGTCTACGGCAGGCAGCCCAGCAGTTTGGGGTCCCGAAGTCCAGCCTGGGTGACCGAGTCAGTGGAAGGGTGTCCTCTGACTGTGGGCCTGGTCAGAAGACATTCCTCACCCCTGCAGATGAGGATTCCCTGGTGGAGTACCTCTTGTACTCTGCCAGTCATGGATTTCCACTGACGAAGCCTCAGGTCCTGGTCCACGCTCTGGCCATTTACAATCACCGCCATCAGGCAGCCCCCAAGACCGGGACGTGGTGGATCAACTTCCAGAAGCGGCACCACCATCGCCTGACTGCCCGAACCCCAGACATTATTTACCGTGGGAGGGCATCCTGCGCCAAGAGGGGGCCAATAGAGGAGTATTTTAGGCTCCTCAGCACCACCCTGGAGGAGCACGGGTTGAGGGAGAAACCCCGTCAGGTCTACAACTGCGACGAGACGGGGTTTCAGCTGGACTCCTCAAGGAGAAAGGTCATCGTGCCCCGGGGGACTAAACATGCTTACAGGCAGGCCCAGGGAACCAGGGACCACATCACCGTCCTGGCCTGCCTCAACACGGCTGGGGAGGATGTCCCCCCTTTCATCATCTACAAGGGGGGGTATCCAGTGGGCTCCTGTAACAAGGAAGGGGTTCCCGATGCCCTCTACGGGAAGTCGCCAGCAGGGTACATTGACAGTGAGCTGTTTAGGAAGTGGTTTGTCGGGCACTTCCTGAAGTTCGCCGTGAAGGAGCGCCCGCTGCTGCTCATTATGGATGGACATCAGTACCACCTGGATCCAGAGCTGGTCCGGGCGGCACAAAGGGACGGGGTCATTCTCCTGGCCCTGCCACCACCTACGTCTCACATCCTTCAGCCTTTGGATGTGAGTTTCTTCAGACCCTTGAAGGCAGATTTCTCTGGTGTTACAGGAGATCTATCGGCAGTGAGCCACTCCTTCTTGGTTTATAAGAAGGAGTTTCCAAGGGTCCTAAGAAAATCGTTTTTTTTTTTATTGTCATAGTACATACATACATGAAATTTGTCCTCTGCATTTAACCCATCCTTAATATCTTAAGGAGCAGTGGGCTGCCCTGAGCGGCGCCCGGGGAGCAATTTTAGGGTTCAGTGTCTTGCTCAGGGACACTTCGACATGTGAGCTATGGGGGGACTGGGGATCGAACCGGCTACCTTGTGGTTGCGGGACGACCACTCGCAGCGCGGCCTGGACGGATCCAAACAGACTCCAAACCTGCACAGACCAGACCTTCATCATCCAGCTCCTCGTCTTCTGAACCCACGACATCCACCGGTAGTGTACTTCAGGTTAACTTTCTTTGTAAACCAACTCGTGAAAATCTGATCATTTTCTTTAATTAAAAGTTGTTGTTTTTAATTCTGTGAATAGGTCACACTCCTGAAGACATGGAGACTACAGTTTGGGAGTGTGGCCGGTGCAGGGAACCTGACCCTCCCGAGAGCTCGGAGGGCTTGGTGTCGTGGGTCCAGTGTGACAGCTGCCACATATGGTATCACACCGTGTGTGTGGGCTGGGATGAGGAGCTGGATGAGGATTATTTAAAATGTCATTTGTGTCTGTAATAAGTCATTTGTCTATTGCTAACCCTCCTGTTATCTTTGGGGTCAATTTGACACCATTCAATGTTTAACGTCTCTAAATATCTGATTGACATTTATTGTTTTGCTTCATATTTCATGACTTCCTAATTAAATGGGGACAACTGGATGAACATAAAATGAACATGATGATATGTTTTCAATGTTTTGTACGCATGCTGTACACATCGGTGTTCTTTGGATAAAAGATGTTGGTACATTTGAAGGTAACAGGAGGGTTTTAACAATGTAGCTTTTCAATCATGAATACTGGTGTTTTTAGTTGTAATATAACTCGTACTCTGCACTGTGTGTTATGATAGTAATTGTTATATACAACATATGTGTGCATAATTGTTAAATTTCATGCACCAGCTGGTGTTTAGCAAGTGACCGACATGAGAAGAGTTTAACAAAACATCCAGCAGGTGGTGGTATACACACAAATTGAAAATACAGAGCTTTTATTGCAGTTAAAAAAATATATAGTTTGGCGTTGTTGAAGCGTGATATCTTATTTTGAAGGACAGAACTACGATCCTGGATGTGTTGACAGCATTTTGGTGACCCTGGAACAAGTTAATATCCTCGAAAAACCAGCAGCGCCGAGTGTTTACTACGAAGATAGAAGTGCGTCCGACATTGGACAAGTTGTTACTACTTAATTAATTACTTTTTATAAATGTCATGACATTACTTTAAAGTCTGTTAAATCAGTTTGACCACAATCTCAGTTATGTAAAAGAGAAGAATGAATGATTTACTCCTTGATTATAATCATGATACTTTATTTTATAACACAACATAGTACATCATTTATATGTTGATTCAGACAACAACATTTATTCTCACAAATGAATGAACACAAATGTAATGACAGAATACTTAACAGAAAGTAGTGAGAACAAAATATCTACGATAAAGAAGCTCTGGTGCTTTCTCTCTTTAAGACCCATGCAGAGGAAGAGACACAACAACATCATCAATAACAATATTCATCAAACATTTAGAGCTCAGAGAAGTTTACATTTTCCTGCAGAGAAATATGAGTTCAGGTAAACAAAGATCATCCTGAGCAGTGAGAGCCTCCATGACTAAACAGACACAGGAAGGAGCGCCACCTCAAGAAACTCAAACATCTACACAACAATAATGAGAAGATGTCAAAGTACCGCCCACAATGTTTGATTGACAGGTGAAGAAAAATCAGCTCTCAGCGACAATGATGGAACCAAAATTAGTTAAAAAATATGAACACTGAATTTAACCTGCTGTCCCTTAAATAACTTCTGTCTATTTCAGTTTACAGAACTCAGCAGTGTCGCCATGAAAATGAATCGTAACTCCAGCATAGAGAGGCTGAGTGAATGTGGTCTGGACTCTGTGGAGGAGAGTCATGGTTTCAGAGACGCTGTAGAAGGACAGAATACCTGCTCTGTGATCCAGGTACACTCCTACTCTGGAAGACTTAGGGCCAGAGACTCGAGTTTGGACTTTGTTGTACCGAAATGTAAAACTGTTTTTGTCACAACGTAACGCCCAAGATTTGTCATTCAATCCAAACACACATTCATCAATGCTCCCTGTTCTGCTGATATTCTTGTATGAGACTGCTACATCAACTCCTCCTCTCCTCGCCACCTCCCAGTAACAACGTCCAGTCAGACTCTTTCTATTCAGGACCTGATAACAATCGGTGAACCTGTCTCTGTGACTAGAGTAAGACTGTTGTTCCATCATAACTGTTGCTTTTCTGTTCCCATCAGATAATAACAGATATGTATTTGCTGTATTTGGATCCAGTGTGATTTCACGTGAATATCTTAAGAATCCAGCTCTGGTCTCTGGTTGTGACAGTAAAACATCCACTTCAGTCACTGCCATTGAGACGTTTGTCCACTTGTCCCTCAGGACGTCCTGTAGTTTATCTCTGACTTCTGAAACAGCCGCTGTCACGTCCTCAAAGTAGCTCAGAGGACGGATGTTGATGCTGGATGAGTCTGTAGACTCACTGAGTGGTGACAGTGAGGGGTAGTTGTGTAGAAACTGGTTGAGATCCTCTGTGTGTGAGAGCTTCTGCAGCTCAGCGTCGTTCCTCTTCAGCTCAGTGATCTCCTGCTCCAGCTTCTCCTGAAGCTCTTTGACTCGACTCACTTCAGTTCTCTGCTGGGATCTGACCTGCTGCTTCACATCAGAGCTTCTTTTCTCCAGGAGACGGATCAGCTCAGTGAAGATCTTCTCACTGTGCTCCACTGTTTTATCAGCAGAGCGATTGATGGCCTTCACCTCCTGAGGAAGCAGCTTCACGTCCTTCTCTCTGTTCTGGATTCTCTGCTGGATGTTTAGTCGACTCCCCTCCAGCTCTCTCTGCCTCTCGGTCCTTTCTGCTGCAGCTGAGACTGTGTCGTGGCCTTTATGTTCATCCATGAAGCAGAGGTAACAGATACACTGCTGATCAGTACGGCAGAAAATCTTCATTACCTCATCGTGACGAGAGCAGATGTTCTCCTGGAGCTTTTTGGACGGGTCCACCAGCTTGTGACTCTTTAATGGAGGTACATCATGATGAGGCTGAAGGTGTTTCTCACAGTAAGAGGCCAGACAGACCAGACAGGACTTGATGGCTTTCCGTCTCCTCCCAGTGCAGACATCACAGGCCACATCTTCAGGTCCAGCATAGCAGTGATCAGCAGCAGCAGCTTGGAGTCCAGTCTTCTTCAGCTCCTCCACTAAATCTGCTAACATGGTGTTTTTCAGCAGGACAGGCCTCGGTTTGAAGGTCTTCCTACATTGAGGGCAGCTGTGGAGTTTCTTCCCATCCTCTGTATCCCAGTGGGCTTTAATACAGTTCATGCAGTAGCTGTGTCCACAGGGAATAGTCACCGGATCCTTCAGTAGATCCAGACAGATGGAACAAGAGAAGGTTTCCCGATCCAGCTGAACTGCTTTCTGCGCCATTTCACCTCTCAGTAGCAACGACTGTCTGAGTTTCACTTCCTGAGAAGCGACTCTGCTTTGACTTCTGATCTGAACAACATGTGCTGGTTCAGTGAACGGGGCCTGTCAGCTCTATTGCTTCACCACCATGTTGGTTACACCCATCTCTAAAACTGTAGATCTGAAGGGGAGGGAACGAGGACATGAGTGGACAGAGTGCAGCTGCTGTGTTTGAGAGCAGGAGGAAGAGGGAGGGCTTATCAAGCTGTGGTTCATTCCAGGAAGAGGAGCAGCGCTGTGAATGTGAACTTTGTTCCCTCATTTACAGACGGAGACTCGGTTAAAACCTGCTCCATGTTTGAAGACATTTCAGGATTTTAATAACATATTTCTTGTCTTCTCAGGCTTTGGTCATGTCTCCATATTTCTCTAAAACTTCCTCTAATGTCGACTAGATGATCAATCTGGGACAGACTAAAGTTAGCACAGGAGTCCTCTGTTATATTGATGTACTGTTATGTGTAGAATAAATTTAGGAGACAGTTGTATCTTCGGCTAACTTTATTAGCTCAACATTAGCATAACACAGAGACTGTGACTGATTGGGTTCGTACAACTCCAAGTGTGGACTGTGGACTGAACACGCCCCTCTCTGATATCACATAAACCTGATCACTCTGCTCTGTATGTAAATTAAATAGTACCATTACATTACATCACCCTTTCTTTGAGTCATTTAAGACATGCTGCAAAAAGGCATAATATTGTCTGTCAATATCTTCTGCATGACTAACTGTTCTTTGTAAAACTCAGAACAAATGTTCTATTAAGTAACACAGTTTTACAACAACATACATTTACTTTCAAAATCTCTTCAGCATTTAAACTTGTTGTGGCACTGGCACTGGCAATCCGGGTGGACTACCAGTCACCAACATAAGTGGATTATTCTGCCACATAATGCAGCATAATCCTAACTACTGAATATACTCTCCGTATCGGTCTGGTGGTTTTACAACTCTGCCGCTGGAGGTTGTGCGCGTTGAAGTCTGTGTCATAGTATCTTGAGATGTAACTTGAGGTGTTTCTTCATCAGAACCAGGTGAGCTCAAGTCTCCATCGTTCACTATACATCCGTCCCTTCCCTCCTGGAAAGTCTCTGAAGGGCTGTGGAGAGGTCTCAGATGGCGACGGTTTCTGCGCAGTACTCCTTTCTCCGTCTGGACTAGGTATGACCTTGGTGTGTCACCTTGCTTCAGGACCCGAAGCAGACTTTGTCCAGCCTCTTCCATCATCCAGCTTCACAGCAACGTTGGTTCCAGGCTGAAGGTCTGGTAGAGTTCTGACGTTATTCTTGTCATTGTAGGCCCATCTGTAGGTCTGTTTCATCTTTGTGTGGAGGTCTGGCCATCCAGGTTGTTGATTAGCCTCCAGTGTAGGTACTGTGGTACGAATTTGCCTTCCAAGCATGAGCTGAGCTGGGCTCACACCTGTGGCTTGAAGCGGGGTCGCTCTGTAGACCAAAAGGCCTAAGAACGGGTCAGTTTGTTTCAGGATCCGTTCGGCTGTCTGCACAGCTCTTTCTGCCTCACCGTTTGCTTGAGGGTAGTGAGGGCTGGAAGTGATGTGTCTGAAATCATACTCCTTAGAGAACTGCATGAAAGCTCTGCCTGAAAATTGGGGACCATTGGAGTTCATTTGGGCACCCCCATCTAGCAAAGATGTTCTTCAGTTTAGCTCTCGTGGTTTCACCTGACATGTCATTGAGGTAGGCTATTTCTATATATCATGAAAAATAGTCCACAACTACCAAGTAGTTTTGTTTGTTCAGCTCACAAATGTCGGCTGCTACTCTTTCCCATGGCCGACTGGGTAGCGGGGTAGTGTTCAGGGGTTCTTTCTTCTGGGTCGGCTTGGACTCCTGACAGTCCTTACATGTGCTGACAGCATCCTGGATGTGCTTGCTTACTCCAGGCCACCACACACTACACCTAGCCCGCTCCCGGAACTTCACTGTGCCTTGATGTCCATCATGTATGCGCTGTAATATCTCAGACCTCATCATTCGTGGCACTACTATTCTATCATTATACAACACCAGTCCTTCTGAAACTGTGAGGTGATGTCTGGAAGTGCAGTAGTCTTTTACCTTGTCAGGCACCTTAGCAGCATACTTGGGCCATCCCGACATCACGTAGTGTTGAACCATCTGCAATTCTGCGCCCTGTAAGGTCTGCTGTTTGACCATGTCGAGCTGGGTGTTGTCCTGTTTGGATCGGCCACCAAACAGGACAGAGTCAGACTCCAACGGATCGTCAGGTCTGCAGAGAGAACCATTGGTTCCAGCCTGCCCTCCATCCTGGACTTGCACACCGCCAGAGTCAGGAAGCGGGCTGGAAAGATCACCACAGACCCCTCACACCCTGGACACAAGCTGTTCCAACTCCTCCCCTCTGGAAGGCGCTACAGAGCACTGTACGCCAAAACCACCAGACACAGAAACAGCTTCTTCCCACTGGCCGTCACTCTAATGAACAGTTAAACAGACTCTTCATCTGCACTATCTGCACTTTTTTGTTGTTTTACTACTGTCTTTAATGTCCTTTTTATATTTTTTATATTTATCTTGTATATTGTGTGTGTAAAAAGTACGAAGAGCCAGTGAAACCGGAGTCAAATTCCATGTATGTGCAAATTTACATGGCCATTAAAGCTGATTCTGATTCTGATTCTGATTGATGGGTGAAATGGGCCATGACTCGTGGATTGTTTTCTCATAGGCTTCTATTTCACTGGTCAGCTCTGCTATTTCCTGTATGACAGCACCATGGGGATGTCTAGACAGTGTATCTGCTATGATAAGTTGTTTCCCCGGCACATACACCGCTGTAGGGTTGTAACGCATCATACATAGTAAAAGTCTCTGACACCTCATAGGAACTGTGTCAAGATCTTTACAGTTTATCAAGGGAATAAGTGGCTTGTGATCACTCTGTAGAGTAAAGAAATCTAATCCATAGAGGTACCTGGAAAACTTCTCACAGGCCCACACTGCAGCGAGACACTCTTTTTCAATTTGTGTATAGCGCTGCTCAGCATCAGTGAGTGTTCTCGAACAAAACGCTACTGGTTTTAACTGTTCATCATGTTTCTGAAGCAGGACTCCACCTAAGCCATAACTACTAGCATCTGCACTGATAATGGTAGGCTTACTCACATCATAGAATGCTAGGACAGGTGACTCTGTGATGAGTTGTTTTACCTTCTTGAAGGCCTCCTCCTGCACTGCCCTCCATGTCCATGTCACATCGTTTTTGAGTAGGTCGTTGACCTCAGACAGGTTTGGCAAGTACCTGCCTAGGTAGTGTATCATACCCAGGATCCTTCTCAGATCAGTGACATTGTTTGGTGGCTCAAGCTAGGTGATAGCCTTGACCTTAGCCTCATCTGGCCGAATGCCATGCTCATCGATGTCGTGTCCAAGGTATTTAATTTGTCGCTTGCGCAGGAGTCATTTGTCGTGGTTTAGCTTCAAACCGGCCTTCTCCAGTGTGTCCAGAGTCTTTTGGAGTCTCACTTCATGGACTTCTTCTGAGTCTGAATAAATAAGGATGTCGTCCATGTAAACCGCCGGGCCTTCTTGATCTTTCAAGAGCTCAGTCATTTCACGTTGAAAGATTTCTGGTACACTTGTGATTCCAAATGGCAGTCTATTAAAGAAATACCTTCCAAAGGGAGTTATGAAGGTAGTGAGTTTGGCACTCTCTCTGTCTAGTGGTATCTGCCAGAAACCACTTGCTGCGTCTAAAAGGAAGGTTCCCCCTCCCTCTTCACGCTGTCACTCGCATCAGTCTGGAAAAAATAAACAAGCATTCATAAATGAAGAGTGCAAAAAGTAATGATATGTCTCTAATGTGTCAGAAATGGAAAGGTGTCAAACCTTTAGGACGGAGAAGTGAATGCGTGTTCTGAACATGAGTATAAATATGTATACAGGTGATATTTCAGACAAGAAGAGGAAGTAGTTACCATGACATCAGTTGTGTGGAGGGGTTTACACCTTCTGCTGAAGAAGAGTCAGACCCTGAAGAGGAAAGAATACATAGTTAGAAAAATAGTCAAGTCGATGGATGGATGGATGGATGGATGGATGGATAGATGGATGGATGGATATTAACCTGATCTGCTCATCAAAGGAGGAGAAGGGTTAAGTGGAGTCATCACATCTACAAAAACAGAATAAAATAAATCAAGACAATGCAGCTCCAGTTCAGCTGCCCGGATGAACTTTCTCTCCACAAATGTTACGAGTCTATAATCTTACTACTCATGGAACTAAAGTCAACCGTTTTGTGCTCTGTATGCACAGATGTGTGTGTATATACGTGTATGTACAGAAGGTTTGTATTCTAGTTATTCTTTTCTTTCTTTCTTCCTACTTTATGATCATTTCTACTTTTTCATTTTAAAATATATTAATATTGTAGGAATGATACAAGTATAAATGACATCATATTGTGCCCCCACTTACTATCCGTTAGAAAAACTATGATCATTTCAGTTTTGAGTTTGGAAGTAACAACTCATTGTAAACCACTCCGCATGTGAGCATCTAGTCAAAGTATAACAGTTTAAATGCAATCAAAAAACTTCTACTTACTTCTTTGAGGATCTTTATCTGAAATAAAAAGAAAAGACAGGATTTCAGACGTCACAGTTGTATATTCAGAGTATCTATTCTCCACTAAATCTGACTCCCTGACATTGGTAACAAAACAACCTTTTACAGTGTGTTTCAGTCTTTATTTATTGTTCCATAACGTCTCTCTGACATCATTGAGGACTGAGTCTGTTGACTGTTGGCTGCTGCATTAAACCTGGTGACTGCAACAGCAGAGGACCTGGTGACTACAACAACAGAGGACCTGGTGACTACAACAACAGAGGACCTGGTGACTGCAACAGCAGAGGACCTGGTGACTGCAACAGCAGAGGACCTGGTGACTGCAACAGCAGAGGACCTGGTGACTGCAACAGCAGAGGACCTGGTGACTACAACAGCAGAGGACCTGGTGACTACAACAGCAGAGGACCTGGTGACTGCAACAGCAGAGGACCTGGTGACTACAACAGCAGAGGACCTGGTGACTGCAACAGCAGAGGACCTGGTGACTGCAACAGCAGAGGACCTGGTGACTGCAACAGCAGAGGACCCGGTGACTACAACAGCAGAGGACCTGGTGACTGCAACAGCAGAGGACCTGGTGACAGCAACAACAGAGGACCTGGTGACTGCAACAGCAGAGGACCTGGTGACAACAACAACAGAGGACCTGGTGACGACAACAGCAGAGGACCTGGTGACGACAACAGCAGAGGACCTGGTGACTACAACAGCAGAGGACCTGGTGACTGCAACAACAGAGGACCTGGTGACGACAACAGCAGAGGACCTGGTGACGACAACAGCAGAGGACCTGGTGACAACAGCAGAGGACCTGGTGACTGCAACAGCAGAGGACCTGGTGACTGCAACAACAGAGGACCTGGTGACTACAACAGCAGAGGACCTGGTGACTGCAACAGCAGAGGACCTGGTGACTGCAACAGCAGAGGACCTGGTGACAACAGCAGAGGACCTGGTGACTGCAACAGCAGAGGACCTGGTGACTGCAACAACAGAGGACCTGGTGACTACAACAGCAGAGGACCTGGTGACTGCAACAGCAGAGGACCTGGTGACTACAACAACAGAGGACCTGGTGACTGCAACAGCAGAGGACCTGGTGACTGCAACAGCAGAGGACCTGGTGACTACAACAGCAGAGGACCTGGTGACGACAACAGCAGAGGACCTGGTGACTGCAACAACAGAGGACCTGGTGACTACAACAGCAGAGGACCTGGTGACTGCAACAGCAGAGGACCTGGTGACTGCAACAGCAGAGGACCTGGTGACTGCAACAACAGAGGACCTGGTGACTACAACAGCAGAGGACCTGGTGACTGCAACAGCAGAGGACCTGGTGACAACAACAACAGAGGACCTGGTGACGACAACAGCAGAGGACCTGGTGACTGCAACAGCAGAGGACCTGGTGACTGCAACAGCAGAGGACCTGGTGACTGCAACAACAGAGGACCTGGTGACAACAACAACAGAGGACCTGGTGACTGCAACAGCAGAGGACCTGGTGACTACAACAGCAGAGGACCTGGTGACTGCAACAGCAGAGGACCTGGTGACTACAACAACAGAGGACCTGGTGACTGCAACAGCAGAGGACCTGGTGACTACAACAACAGAGGACCTGGTGACTACAACAGCAGAGGACCTGGTGACGACAACAGCAGAGGACCTGGTGACTGCAACAACAGAGGACCTGGTGACGACAACAGCAGAGGACCTGGTGACTACAACAGCAGAGGACCTGGTGACTGCAACAGCAGAGGACCTGGTGACAACAACAACAGAGGACCTGGTGACTGCAACAGCAGAGGACCTGGTGACTACAACAGCAGAGGACCTGGTGACTGCAACAGCAGAGGACCTGGTGACTGCAACAACAGAGGACCTGGTGACTGCAACAGCAGAGGACCTGGTGACTACAACAACAGAGGACCTGGTGACTGCAACAACAGAGGACCTGGTGACTACAACAGCAGAGGACCTGGTGACTACAACAGCAGAGGACCTGGTGACGACAACAGCAGAGGACCTGGTGACTACAACAGCAGAGGCTCTGTGGCCCCAAAGCCGGACACCCCATGCTGCTGGTTGCTTCTCACTTTGGTGAACTAGGAACTAAACCGTGATCAACTTCAACACCCAGTGAGAAATTAAAACAAGTACAATTGAATAAAACAAGTTGTATTTGGCTGGAAAAGAAAGAAAAGTTGTCAGAGTTACACATGTCAGGATGGTTAAATCCCTTCTCCCTTTTTGATTTTATTGGAGCGCTATACCAGTTCTCTGTTAGGTTACGATGGTCCTGTCACATGACCGTCACACTGGGAGTCTGAGCTTTACACTTCTCACTGCTTTATAACAAGTAAATACATGACATACACGTATACTGCCACCTGCTGGTAGAAAGGTGAACATGCACTCTGGTCTCCTCAGAGGCTCTGCTCTGTGTTCACTCAAGAAACGGCACAATGAGGTGGAAATATAAATATGATGCTAACAGCAACAACTCCACACACGACTTTGATTAAACTATATGACGAATTGTGTTGCATTAAACAATGCAACGATTAATTGAAAAGTTGATTGGTGCTGTGTACGTAATATATACATGCACATTAAACTGCCTGTAGTCACGACTGTTGCTAACATATCCAGGTTTATTTATTTATATTGATTAATTAATGTTCTTCTAACATTAATGTTCTTCTAACGTTACCTTTCTACGTGTTTGCATCATAGAAGACTGTAAATAAGAATATTTTGTACAGGCTTTTATTTTGACATCGGCTCGTATTCAGAGTTTGGTTTTCTCGTTTTTGGATTCAGACCAGAAACGAGAAACGGAAGTGGTTTTCCCTTTTCCCGTTTTTGGTTTGAAATAGAAGAAGAAACCATGGTATTTCCGTATTTTCGAATGAAGGAAAAAACAAACGAACAAAACGTACACGGACCCTAAAGGAATCCTCCGTTACTCTGAGGATTACTCACATTTATAAACTCTTACAGTGAAACAGTGATCGTATAGTGGATTTAACATGTGAATAAAATAAATGAAATGGAACATAACATGTCTCTCTCTTATAAGGCATGAGGAGAAATACTATATATATATATATATATATATATATATATATATATATATATATATATATACAGGGCCGGCTCTAGCCCTTCGGTTGCCCTAGGCAAGATTGAGTTTTGCGTCCCCCCAAACACTCAAAGTTAGGATTAAATTAACTCCATAAACTGTGCAAAACACTCTTTTTTTTCAAATATGTTTATTGAACAAACCTATACTTGTCTTTCTTTTCCTCTTCTTCCTTTTTTCGTCCCTGTGCTCCAGATAGTTTAGACCGCTTCATTTTTGCAAATGTCACGGGCCAGTCAAAGTGGCCGCGCAATAGATTTTTCAGATCGCGCACATTTTTCAGACCGCACAAACGATTTATTTTTTTGGAGTGAGTCATCTTTACAATAGAAGATCTTTGATGTGACGTGTCGAGTCTTGGCCAATCAGCGTCCCGTTCTCTCGAAAAAAAATTCTGATTTTTGGCCGAGTTGTTGTCATCTCCGTAATAGAACATCTTTGATGTGACGTGTCTTGGTCCCTGCTCGCGGGAGCCAGCGCCCGTGGTCGCGAATTGCTCACAGTGCTGAAATGTGCGCTGTGAGGGCGCCCCCAACCCATTTGTCGCCCTAGGCAGTCGCCTAGTTCGCCTATAGCAATCGCCGGCCCTGTATATATATATATATATATATATATATATATATATATATATATATATATATATATATATATATATATATATATATATATATATATATGTTCAGGGGGACCTCTGCTATGTCCATGTGCATGTCTATCAATGAGAGAATGCCGTTTCTCTTTTTTTATGACTTTATTTTAAGCGCACCTCCCCCATGGCCTGCAGACATTAGACACCGAGCGTCTCACCAAAGTGAGCGAGTGAGCCACAGGTGTGAAATGGTCTGAGTATTGTCATGGTAACGAGATCACCTTCAGTATTCCTGCAGCTTCGATGTTTAAAACTATTTGAGGGGAACAGTATCAGCTGGGCATGTATCCATGCACATATATGGACTTTTAGTCTGTTTTTGAACCTCTCACTTATAACAATGTAATCACTTTTGACCACTTTAATTACATCCATCTGGTGCAATATAAATACATTTATACATATTTATTATTGCTATTGTATTCTTCTTTACTGTTTTTATTACTGTTTATTGCAGTGCTGCTCTAATCCTGCAATTTCCCCAATGCGGGACTAATAAAGGATTATCTTATCTTATCTTTACAGTATGTACACATACATAAATAATCAGAACGAGAATCAGCTTTCATGGCCATGTGAGTTTACACATACATGGAATTTGACTCCGGTTTCACTTGCTCTTTGTACTTTTATACATACAATAAACAAGATAAATATAAAAAGACATTAAAGACAACAGTAGTCCAAAAAAAGTGCAGATAGTGCAGATGAAGAGTCTGTTTAACTGTTCATCAGAGTGACGGCCAGTGGGAAGAAGCTGTTCCTGTGTCTGCTGGTTTTGGCGTACAGTGCTCTGTAGCGCCTTCCAGAGGGGAGGAGTTGAACAGCTTGTGTCCAGGGTGTGAGGGTCTACAGGGTGTGAGGGTCTACAGGGTGTGAGGGTCTACAGGGTGTGAGGGTCTACAGGGTGTGAGGGGTCTGTGGTGATCTTTACAGCCCGCTTCCTGACTCTGGCGGTGTGCAAGTCCAGGATGGAGGGCAGGCTGGATGATGAAGAGCAGACGACAGACTGGATGATGAAGAGCAGAGGACAGACTGGATGATGAAGAGCAGAGGACAGACTGGATGATGAAGAGCAGAGGACAGGCTGGATGATGAAGAGCAGAGGGCAGGCTGGATGATGAAGAGCAGAGGGCAGGCTGGATGATGAAGAGCAGAGGACAGACTGGATGATGAAGAGCAGACGACAGACTGGATGATGAAGAGCAGACGACAGACTGGATGATGAAGAGCAGAGGACAGACTGGATGATGAAGAGCAGAGGACAGACTGGAAGATGAAGAGCAGAGGACAGACTGGATGATGAAGAGCAGAGGACAGACTGGATGATGAAGAGCAGACGACAGACTGGATGATGAAGAGCAGACGACAGACTGGATGATGGCGGAGTAAAAAAGGATGTAAAAAGTTAAACAAATTGAAAAAACATACAAAGTAATTCCAACTGATATTAAGTTTGTATCAATTATCATGTTTAAGTGACTTCATTATTTTAAGTATAAGCCATTAAGTAAAAAACAAACACAGCATATACAACAATATTCCAACACAATAATTCAGTTGTAATTAACAACATCTACTCATAAAGTAACCATAGAGCAAGAACTTTACCAGCATTCACAAAAAAAGAAGGCAGCTAGCCACAGACAGACTAAGAAAGCATTTTCTTCAAATATTCTTCCTCTTCCAGCTTCCTGGATGTCTTCAATACATGAAGAGACTGACCCTCTGACTTCATGTTCTTTGTGCCCCTCTGCAATCTGTCCAAGGACCAACACAGTGCAAACGTTCCCAGTATAAAACTGAGATATAATAGAAGAGGCATCAAGTGGTGACGATGAGAAATCGAACATAGTAAACCTCTGCAGCCCTTTGTGGTCGCCGTAGGTCCATGTGCCATGTCTCTAAGTCAGCATCCATTCTCTTTGAATCACTAGCACACTGAAATGTACTCAAAACAGGAGAGTAACTGGGTCAATGTCAACAGAAATTGATTGACAGTTTAATATAAACTTGTAAAATATCATGGTAATACACATGGACATAGCAGGGGTCTTCATGAAGAATACTGCATTGGAATTTCTATTTACCCTTTTAAGGATCTGCTTTTATAGATGTTTGAATATTGGAAGATTGTGAAATTATGAATATCATTATGAAATTTAAGCAGACTTTGAATTCACTTTTCTCCCAAACTGTACAGTAATATCTGGAGGCCATGCACATGGACATAGCAGAGTTCCCCCTGAACAAGACTGCAGCAGAATTTCAATAAACCAATCTAAGGATCTGTTTTTATAGCCGTTTGAATATTCATTTACTTCAGGATCTCCTTCTCTCTGTGCTTGCTGTAACACCTTGAATAGAGGTGCATTTAGACTGGCAACTGAGGCTCACTGGGCGGATGTGGGCTCAGCTGACCGCAGTTAAAGATGGCGTCATGTTAGCGTTAGCTAGCTACTCTGCTGACATTCTTACTGGCAATAAAACACATAAAAAACGAATAGTTAACTTAATGAAAACAAGGTGAATATACTCTCAGACAATAACTTTACAAACAAATAAAGCCAGCTCAACTCTTACATACTTTTACAATTAGTTAACACTATCTTTTCCACAGACATCCATAGACACGTTACCTTGTAAAGGGATCCTCCGTTACTCTGAGGATTTCCCAGAGTCCTTTGCGTCTTATATTAAGCGCAGGTACACATTTAGAACAGCAGGTGGCATAGGTTTCCCATTTCAGCTGGATTTAACCTGCACCTATTCAACTATGTTACACTGGCAATTGAAAACCAGTGGACGACTACAAACCTTCATCTTCAAAAGGTATGTCTTAAAAATGTTATATTTATCTATTTATTGCTGTTGAGTTTTATATCTATTTAGCTTTTCAGGGTGAGGGGTGTGTGTGTGTGTGTGTGTGTGTGTGTGTGTGTGTGTGTGTGTGTGTGTGTGTGTGTGTGTGTGTATATATATATATATATATATATATATATATATATATATATATATATATATGTGTGTGTGTGTGCTTCTCCCAGCACAGTGTGTTGTGTATTACAATTTCATAACCAGACCACTGAATGCATATATTTATTTTTCTTTCACATTTGGGTTTACAGTGATGATGATGATGATGATGATGATGATGATGATGATGATGATGATGATGATGATGATGACCAGCCACCCCTTGGATCTCAGGCACAGGGCAAAGTGAGGTGCTCTCATGACACCCTAACCCAGACAAAGCTCTCAACTACAAGGGCACCAGAGCATCACTGTACATAATGTAAATAGTTTTTACAGTAGTCTTTTGCTGTGTTGTTACACTTTGTTTTTCACTGTGTTTTTACAGTTTGATACAAATTAAATCTGTTCATTCAGTTAATTTGTGTGCTTGTTTTATTTTAATGGGAAAATATAGGTTGTTTTATAAATTTAAAAGAATCATAATTCATAAAAAAAAAAAAAAACATAAGAAAATGCTGCATTTGGATGTATTGATCACCATAAGTAATATACAAGTGCAACATATGGTTTGGTACATGATAAAATTCAAATGTGCCCAAATGCTCATTTGAGTCCTCGCCTGAATGTTCTCTGTTCTAAACCCTCTAACTTTGTTCTGCTTCACTTTTTCAAAGTCAAACTTTGCAGAGAGAATGTTCACATATTGTGTTATGATTTGGGTTAGTGAATGTTCACATATTGAGCTATGATTTGGGTTAGAGAATGTTCCCATATTGAGCTATGATTTGGGTTAGAGAATGTTCACATATTGTGCTATGATTTGGGTTAGAGAATGTTCACATATTGAGCTATGATTTGGGTTAGAGAATGTTCACATATTGAGCTATGATTTGGGTTAGAGTTGGACCTTACAGCTGCATCATTTCAAAGAAATAATTATCCTGAAAGTGCTTTTTTTCAAGGCGGACCTGAAATCTTTTAATTTTTTGCTGTGTGTCATCTTCATTTACTCTTAACCAGTAACATATAGACTGATAATTACACATCTGAACAAACTCTCACATTATACTTGTTTATTATAACACCAACATTATTCAAATACCCCTAGTGGTTGCAGAGATACACCCTTTTTAATTTGGGTATGACATTTTCGAGCAGAAGCCTAAAAATAGCATGGTGCTCAAAAGGTTAACAAGTATGTTGTGAGTCATTCTGCTGAGAAGCACTGGTGTGTGTGTGCGTTATCCAATAAACATAATAAAGAGTAAATAGTTATAAAATAATGAAGAAGTGATTACATTAAAAGCTGAGCAGAACTCGTCTTGTGATTGTTGACGGGGTGAGTTTGTGTGAGATCTGACCAGAGGTCAAGCGGGGCTGAGTGCTGGTGACGCTGGTGTGAGAACGGAGTCCGGTTTATATACGGTTAAAGTGATTTATGGAGTTTCCTCATAACTGTGAAGAGGCCATCGAAGGGTTAAATGGTTCACAGCTGTCTTGTGTCGGGTAAACGTGACCGCCGTGTCAACAAACCGTGGGTTTGAGAGTCCGCTGGATTTAGTCCTGAAATGTTCCGTTAGGCTTCTTGCCTGATTAAAAAATAAAGAGTGGAGACGAGGAGAGCCTGAGATTAATCACGCTCCCGTTATCATTTTCTTTGTTTTTAGTCTAGAATAAAAAAACTAATGTCACGCAAAAATGATATTGTGAAAAAAGGGGGAAATGATTGATCATAAACGGGGAATGTAATGGGCATTTGCCCTCCACTGATAACACTTAATACTAAAATAAGATCGCTGTGGGCCCGGGGTTGTTTTTAAGGTGCCAGGTTCGTGTGCAGCTGTTAATTGAGAAGTAATTTGAATGACCTGATTTATTGTGCACTGCAGTGAATAGATAATCCAGTGGACTGACGACATGCTCGCATATTTATGATTGACATATCATTTTTAATTTAAGACTCCAAGTAAATATGGATAAAGTGAGCCTTTATAAAAAAGAAGAGAAAACTACTCACAGAAGTAAGAGTATGGGTAGAAGTCAGAGCAGCCTGTTCAGCCTGGGACTGCATGTCTACAGAGTCTTATCTCCGGTGATACAATATATGTTGAAGGACCGACACTGCGAACCAATTGAGTGAATGGGTGGAAATGGGGTTCCCGGAGAAAGGCGTGTTTGGATCAGAGGGAGAAAGACGAAGCGGTAGAACATGAGAGGAAGTCTGAGGAAGAAAGAACTGTGAGCCGTTTAAAGCGGACTGGAGGGCGTCTGGAATGTGGAGAGAGGAAAAGATTAAGGAATGAGTCTGACAAAAATAAAAGCAATGGGAATGGATAACCAAAGGAAAAGAATGCACTGCTGAACTGTTTCTTTCTTTGTCCGAGGTACGTGGTCCTCCAAACCATCCATCAGACCACCAGCCGAAAGAAGAAGAAACCAAGTCTCTTTATCACAAACTCCAGGATGCCCAGCTGACAATGTGTGGGGGCGTGGCATCCGGCGGGGAAGCTGATGGCAAACAAGACGACCCAAAACATGTGGAGAGAGAAGGCGGGCGTGAGGACAGAGGCGGCCAGAGAGGAAACAGGGCCCAGAGAGGAAGACAGGGGAAGAGACTTTGAGGGAGACCCTGGAGAAAGACCTTATGATGCACACCTCAGCACAAAGGTGAGCACATGCACTAGTTTGTCATAATCCAAATCAGAATGACACACACATTACAAACTAGACACACACACACACACACACGTCAGATAGATTTGAATACAAATTAAGGTTTTAGAAAATTACCATAATAATACTGCTGTTTCTGTCTCTCTGTCTTCCAGACGGTCTGAGTTGTTGGAGGGGAGTTCCTGCATGTTTCCTTGGGATGAGGCCTAGGAATGGAGTTCCTGCATGTCTCCTTGGGATGAGCCTTAGGAATGGAGTTCCTGCATGTCTCCTTGGGATGAGGCCCAGGAATGGAGTTCCTGCATGTGTCCTTGGGATGAGGCCTAGGAATGGAGTTCCTGCATGTGTCCTTGGGATGAGGCCTAGGAATGGAGTTCCTGCATGTGTCCTTGGGATGAGGCCTAGGAATGGAGTTCCTGCATGTGTCCTTGGGATGAGGCCCAGGAATGGAGTTCCTGCATGTGTCCTTGGGATGAGGCCTAGGAATGGAGTTCCTGCATGTGTCCTTGGGATGAGGCCTAGGAATGGAGTTCCTGCATGTGTCCTTGGGATGAGGCCTAGGAATGGAGTGAGAGGAAATGGCTGGCTGGCTGCACACGCTGACTCTGCTCTCTGGCTTCAGGCCTACAGAGGAGGATGTGACGTATTTCCAGACGTTGGCGACCTCAGAGTGAAGGGATGAGCCTCTTCTGGTGCGGTTTTAATAATGATGAATGGAAGAACCAGACAAATGCAAAGTGCTCTCTTCCATTGTTTTGCTAAATTGCAGAGGTAATTTAGCAAAAGGGGAATATGTATATGTAGGGGGAAGTTAGTTCCTCGCTCTGCACTCCAACACTCACACCTGTTTATCAGTATGTTGACATTAGGGAAGCAGACTGGTCGTTGCACGTTCCAGTCTTGTGAGAAAAGATGAGAACACGATTCTCCTCCTCTTAGAAATGTTAGATGTTCATGACGGAAAGCCGTGTATTAAAGAGCCGACCTTACGGCTGCTCAGGGTGTTTCTGACGGTCAACCTGCGTGTTGACTGACTCCCTGCTATCAAGACTGCAGCGCTTGTTACTTTACTTGTGATCAAGGAAAATAAATTACGGGAACGAGAGAAGTTGTTTGGTTTAATTATTCCGGAGGCTACACCAGGCATCCAATAACTATGACACGCTAACACTAGACAGACTGAGAGTCTGAGTAGGACTCTCTGGCAGCACTTAACTGGTTTGAATCCTACTAGAAGGACCAACAACACTTTGTCGGTAGCTAATTACCTAGCTAATGTCCTGTTTCTGTCCGTGTTGTACGTTCCCTCTGTCTGTCAGCTGTCTGTCTGTCTTGACTTTGCCGGTCGACCATCATCTACCTGCGTGTCTTTTATTGTTTTTAGCTGTGTTTGACTGTTGTGCACGCATTGTAAAAGCCTCAACATTTCATAATCCTTGTATATTTAATCTTATTTCTAGGTTTATTTTAGTTTTTTATCATCTGCCTCTCGGGACTACAGATGGATAATAGCCTCTTGTGTTCACAGGTCATTTATCTTCAGTAGACTACAGTAACGGTGTGTTCACAGGTCATTTATCTTCAGTAGACTACTGTGACGGTGCGTTCACAGGTCATTTATCTTCAGTAGACTACTGTGACGGTGTGTTCACAGGTCATTTATCTTCAGTAGACTACAGTAACGGTGTGTTCACAGGTCATTTATCTTCAGTAGACTACTGTGACGGTGCGTTCACAGGTCATTTATCTTCAGTAGACTACTGTAACGGTGTGTTCACAGGTCATTTATCTTCAGTAGACTGGACTACTGTAATGGTGTGTTCACAGGTCATTTATCTTCAGTAGACTACTGTAACGGTGTTATAAGGAGACTTAATAAACCTGGTCTGGATCAGAAACCTCTATAAGGAGACTTAGTAAACCTGGTCTGGATCAGAGACCTCTATAAGGAGACTTAATAAACCTGGTCTGGATCAGAAACCTCTAAGGAGACTTAGTAAACCTGGTGGATCAGAAACCTCTAAGGAGACTTTGTAAACCTGGTCTGGATCAGAAACCTCTAAGGAGACTTTGTAAACCTGGTCTCCTTCAGAAACCTCTAAGGAGACTTAGTAAACCTGGTGGATCAGAAACCTCTATAAGGAGACTTTGTAAACCTGGTCT
>JBAMJR010000223.1:70000-80000 GCA_038501785.1 Myoxocephalus aenaeus
GTCCTCTAGTGAAGACAGTGAGGCGTCCTCTAGTGAAGACAGTGAGGCGTCCTCTAGTAGAGACAGTGAGGCGTCCTCTAGTAGAGACAGTGAGGCGTCCTCTAGTAGAGACAGTGAGGCGTCCTCTAGTGAAGACAGTGAGGCGTCCTCTAGTAGAGACAGTGAGGCGTCCTCTAGTGGAGACAGTGAGGCGTCCTCTAGTGAAGACAGTGAGGCGTCCTCTAGTGAAGACAGTGAGGCGTCCTCTAGTGGAGACAGTGAGGCGTCCTCTAGTAGAGACAGTGAGGCGTCCTCTAGTAGAGACAGTGAGGCGTCCTCTAGTGAAGACAGTGAGGCGTCCTCTAGTGAAGACGGTGAGGCGTCCTCTAGTGGAGACGGTGAGGCGTCCTCTAGTGAAGACAGTGAGGCGTCCTCTAGTAGAGACGGTGAGGCGTCCTCTAGTGAAGACAGTGAGGCGTCCTCTAGTGGAGACAGTGAGGCGTCCTCTAGTGAAGACAGTGAGGCGTCCTCTAGTGGAGACAGTGAGGCGTCCTCTAGTGAAGACAGTGAGGCGTCCTCTAGTGGAGACAGTGAGGCGTCCTCTAGTGGAGACAGTGAGGCGTCCTCTAGTGAAGACAGTGAGGGGTCCTCTAGTGGAGACAGTGAGGCGTCCTCTAGTGGAGACAGTGAGGCGTCCTCTAGTGGAGACAGTGAGGCGTCCTCTAGTGGAGACAGTGAGGCGTCCTCTAGTGAAGACAGTGAGGGGTCCTCTAGTGGAGACAGTGAGGCGTCCTCTAGTGGAGACAGTGAGGCGTCCTCTAGTGGAGACAGTGAGGCGTCCTCTAGTGGAGACAGTGAGGCGTCCTCTAGTGGAGACGGTGAGGCGTCCTCTAGTGGAGACAGTGAGGCGTCCTCTAGTGAAGACAGTGAGGCGTCCTCTAGTGAAGACAGTGAGACGTCCTCTAGTAGAGACAGTGAGGCGTCCTCTAGTGGAGACAGTGAGGCGTCCTCTAGTGAAGACAGTGAGGCGTCCTCTAGTGAAGACAGTGAGACGTCCTCTAGTGGAGACAGTGAGGCGTCCTCTAGTGAAGACAGTGAGGCGTCCTCTATTAGAGACAGTGAGGCGTCCTCTAGTGGAGACAGTGAGGCGTCCTCTAGTGGAGACAGTGAGGCGTCCTCTAGTGAAGACAGTGAGGCGTCCTCTAGTGGAGACAGTGAGGCGTCCTCTAGTGAAGACAGTGAGGCGTCCTCTAGTGGAGACAGTGAGGCGTCCTCTAGTGAAGACAGTGAGGCGTCCTCTATTAGAGACAGTGAGGCGTCCTCTAGTGGAGACAGTGAGGCGTCCTCTAGTGGAGACAGTGAGGCGTCCTCTAGTGAAGACAGTGAGGCGTCCTCTAGTGAAGACAGTGAGACGTCCTCTAGTGGAGACAGTGAGGCGTCCTCTAGTGAAGACAGTGAGGCGTCCTCTAGTGAAGACAGTGAGGCGTCCTCTAGTGGAGACAGTGAGGCGTCCTCTAGTGAAGACAGTGAGGCGTCCTCTATTAGAGACAGTGAGGCGTCCTCTAGTGGAGACAGTGAGGCGTCCTCTAGTGAAGACAGTGAGGCGTCCTCTAGTGAAGACAGTGAGACGTCCTCTAGTAGAGACAGTGAGGCGTCCTCTAGTGGAGACAGTGAGGCGTCCTCTAGTGAAGACAGTGAGGCGTCCTCTAGTGAAGACAGTGAGACGTCCTCTAGTGGAGACAGTGAGGCGTCCTCTAGTGAAGACAGTGAGGCGTCCTCTAGTGAAGACAGTGAGGCGTCCTCTAGTGGAGACAGTGAGGCGTCCTCTAGTGAAGACAGTGAGGCGTCCTCTATTAGAGACAGTGAGGCGTCCTCTAGTGGAGACAGTGAGGCGTCCTCTAGTGAAGACAGTGAGGCGTCCTCTAGTGAAGACAGTGAGGCGTCCTCTAGTGGAGACAGTGAGGCGTCCTCTAGTGAAGACAGTGAGGCGTCCTCTAGTGGAGACAGTGAGGCGTCCTCTAGTGAAGACAGTGAGGCGTCCTCTAGTGAAGACAGTGAGGCGTCCTCTAGTGGAGACAGTGAGGCGTCCTCTAGTGGAGACAGTGAGGCGTCCTCTAGTGAAGACAGTGAGGCGTCCTCTAGTGAAGACAGTGAGGCGTCCTCTAGTGGAGACAGTGAGGCGTCCTCTAGTGAAGGCAGTGAGGCGTCCTCTAGTAGAGACAGTGAGGCGTCCTCTAGTGGAGACAGTGAGGCGTCCTCTAGTGGAGACAGTGAGGCGTCCTCTAGTGGAGACGGTGAGGCGTCCTCTAGTGAAGACAGTGAGGCGTCCTCTAGTAGAGACAGTGAGGCGTCCTCTAGTGGAGACGGTGAGGCGTCCTCTAGTGAAGACAGTGAGGCGTCCTCTAGTGGAGACAGTGAGGCGTCCTCTAGTGAAGACAGTGAGGCGTCCTCTAGTAGAGACAGTGAGGCGTCCTCTAGTGGAGACGGTGAGGCGTCCTCTAGTGAAGACAGTGAGGCGTCCTCTAGTGGAGACAGTGAGGCGTCCTCTAGTGAAGACAGTGAGGCGTCCTCTAGTGGAGACAGTGAGGCGTCCTCTAGTGAAGACAGTGAGGCGTCCTCTAGTGGAGACAGTGAGACGTCCTCTAGTGGAGACAGTGAGGCGTCCTCTAGTGGAGACAGTGAGGCGTCCTCTAGTGAAGACGGTGAGGCGTCCTCTAGTGAAGACGGTGAGGCGTCCTCTAGTGAAGACGTGTCCGTCCTCTAGTGAAGACGTGTCCGTCCTCTAGTGAAGACAGTGAGGCGTCCTCTATTGAAGACAGTGAGGCGTCCTCTAGTGAAGACAGTGAGACGTCCTCTAGTGAAGACAGTGAGGCGTCCTCTAGTAGAGACAGTGAGGCGTCCTCTAGTGGAGACAGTGAGGCGTCCTCTAGTGGAGACAGTGAGGCGTCCTCTAGTGAAGACGGTGAGGCGTCCTCTAGTGAAGACGGTGAGGCGTCCTCTAGTGAAGACGTGTCCGTCCTCTAGTGAAGACGTGTCCGTCCTCTAGTGAAGACAGTGAGGCGTCCTCTATTGAAGACAGTGAGGCGTCCTCTAGTGAAGACAGTGAGACGTCCTCTAGTGAAGACAGTGAGGCGTCCTCTAGTAGAGACAGTGAGGCGTCCTCTAGTAGAGACAGTGAGGCGTCCTCTAGTGAAGACAGTGAGGCGTCCTCTAGTGGAGACGTGTCCGTCCTCTAGTGAAGACAGTGAGGCGTCCTCTAGTGAAGACAGTGAGGCGTCCTCTAGTAGAGACAGTGAGGCGTCCTCTAGTGGAGACGTGTCCGTCCTCTAGTGAAGACAGTGAGGCGTCCTCTAGTGAAGACAGTGAGGCGTCCTCTAGTGAAGACAGTGAGGCGTCCTCTAGTGAAGACAGTGAGGCGTCCTCTAGTGGAGACAGTGAGGCGTCCTCTAGTAGAGACAGTGAGACGTCCTCTAGTGGAGACAGTGAGGCGTCCTCTAGTGGAGACAGTGAGGCGTCCTCTAGTGGAGACAGTGAGGCGTCCTCTAGTGGAGACAGTGAGGCGTCCTCTAGTGAAGACGGTGAGGCGTCCTCTAGTGAAGACGGTGAGGCGTCCTCTAGTGAAGACGGTGAGGCGTCCTCTAGTGGAGACGGTGAGGCGTCCTCTAGTGAAGACAGTGAGGCGTCCTCTAGTGGAGACAGTGAGGCGTCCTCTAGTGGAGACAGTGAGGCGTCCTCTAGTGAAGACAGTGAGGCGTCCTCTAGTGAAGACAGTGAGGCGTCCTCTAGTGGAGACAGTGAGGCGTCCTCTAGTGAAGACAGTGAGGCGTCCTCTAGTGAAGACAGTGAGGCGTCCTCTAGTGAAGACAGTGAGGCGTCCTCTAGTGAAGACAGTGAGGCGTCCTCTAGTGAAGACAGTGAGGCGTCCTCTAGTGAAGACAGTGAGGCGTCCTCTAGTGAAGACAGTGAGGCGTCCTCTAGTGGAGACAGTGAGGCGTCCTCTAGTGAAGACAGTGAGGCGTCCTCTAGTGAAGACGGTGAGACGTCCTCTAGTGAAGACGGTGAGGCGTCCTCTAGTGAAGACGGTGAGGCGTCCTCTAGTGAAGACAGTGAGGCGTCCTCTAGTGAAGACAGTGAGGCGTCCTCTAGTGGAGACAGTGAGGCGTCCTCTAGTGAAGACAGTGAGACGTCCTCTAGTAGAGACAGTGAGGCGTCCTCTAGTGGAGACAGTGAGGCGTCCTCTAGTGAAGACAGTGAGGCGTCCTCTAGTGAAGATAGTGAGACGTCCTCTAGTGAAGATAGTGAGGCGTCCTCTAGTGAAGACAGTGAGGCGTCCTCTAGTGAAGACAGTGAGGCGTCCTCTAGTGAAGACAGTGAGGCGTCCTCTAGTGAAGACAGTGAGGCGTCCTCTAGTGAAGACAGTGAGGCGTCCTCTAGTGGAGACAGTGAGGCGTCCTCTAGTGAAGACAGTGAGGCGTCCTCTAGTGGAGACAGTGAGGCGTCCTCTAGTGGAGACAGTGAGGCGTCCTCTAGTGAAGACAGTGAGGCGTCCTCTAGTGAAGACAGTGAGGCGTCCTCTAGTGGAGACAGTGAGGCGTCCTCTAGTGAAGACAGTGAGGCGTCCTCTAGTGGAGACAGTGAGGCGTCCTCTAGTAGAGACAGTGAGGCGTCCTCTAGTGGAGACAGTGAGGCGTCCTCTAGTGAAGACAGTGAGGCGTCCTCTAGTGAAGACAGTGAGGCGTCCTCTAGTGGAGACAGTGAGGCGTCCTCTAGTGGAGACAGTGAGGCGTCCTCTAGTGAAGACAGTGAGGCGTCCTCTAGTGAAGACAGTGAGGCGTCCTCTAGTGGAGACAGTGAGGCGTCCTCTAGTGAAGGCAGTGAGGCGTCCTCTAGTGAAGACAGTGAGGCGTCCTCTAGTGGAGACAGTGAGACGTCCTCTAGTGGAGACAGTGAGGCGTCCTCTAGTGGAGACAGTGAGGCGTCCTCTAGTGAAGACAGTGAGGCGTCCTCTAGTGGAGACAGTGAGACGTCCTCTAGTGGAGACAGTGAGGCGTCCTCTAGTAGAGACAGTGAGGCGTCCTCTAGTGGAGACAGTGAGGCGTCCTCTAGTGGAGACAGTGAGGCGTCCTCTAGTGGAGACAGTGAGGCGTCCTCTAGTGGAGACAGTGAGGCGTCCTCTAGTGAAGACAGTGAGGCGTCCTCTAGTGAAGACAGTGAGGCGTCCTCTAGTGGAGACAGTGAGGCGTCCTCTAGTGGAGACAGTGAGACGTCCTCTAGTAGAGACAGTGAGGCGTCCTCTAGTAGAGACAGTGAGGCGTCCTCTAGTGAAGACAGTGAGGCGTCCTCTAGTGGAGACAGTGAGGCGTCCTCTAGTGGAGACAGTGAGACGTCCTCTAGTAGAGACAGTGAGGCGTCCTCTAGTAGAGACAGTGAGGCGTCCTCTAGTGAAGACAGTGAGGCGTCCTCTAGTGAAGACAGTGAGGCGTCCTCTAGTGAAGACAGTGAGGCGTCCTCTAGTGGAGACAGTGAGGCGTCCTCTAGTGAAGACAGTGAGGCGTCCTCTAGTGGAGACAGTGAGGCGTCCTCTAGTGAAGACAGTGAGGCGTCCTCTATTAGAGACAGTGAGGCGTCCTCTAGTGGAGACAGTGAGGCGTCCTCTAGTGAAGACAGTGAGGCGTCCTCTAGTGAAGACAGTGAGGCGTCCTCTAGTGAAGACAGTGAGGCGTCCTCTAGTGGAGACAGTGAGGCGTCCTCTAGTGAAGACAGTGAGGCGTCCTCTAGTGGAGACAGTGAGGCGTCCTCTAGTGGAGACAGTGAGGCGTCCCCTAGTGAAGACAGTGAGGCGTCCTCTAGTGAAGACAGTGAGGCGTCCTCTAGTGGAGACAGTGAGGCGTCCTCTAGTGGAGACAGTGAGGCGTCCTCTAGTGAAGACAGTGAGGCGTCCTCTAGTGAAGACAGTGAGGCGTCCTCTAGTGGAGACAGTGAGGCGTCCTCTAGTGAAGGCAGTGAGGCGTCCTCTAGTGAAGACAGTGAGGCGTCCTCTAGTGGAGACAGTGAGACGTCCTCTAGTGGAGACAGTGAGGCGTCCTCTAGTGGAGACAGTGAGGCGTCCTCTAGTGAAGACAGTGAGGCGTCCTCTAGTGGAGACAGTGAGACGTCCTCTAGTGGAGACAGTGAGGCGTCCTCTAGTAGAGACAGTGAGGCGTCCTCTAGTGGAGACAGTGAGGCGTCCTCTAGTGGAGACAGTGAGGCGTCCTCTAGTGGAGACAGTGAGGCGTCCTCTAGTGGAGACAGTGAGGCGTCCTCTAGTGAAGACAGTGAGGCGTCCTCTAGTGAAGACAGTGAGGCGTCCTCTAGTGGAGACAGTGAGGCGTCCTCTAGTGGAGACAGTGAGACGTCCTCTAGTAGAGACAGTGAGGCGTCCTCTAGTAGAGACAGTGAGGCGTCCTCTAGTGAAGACAGTGAGGCGTCCTCTAGTGGAGACAGTGAGGCGTCCTCTAGTGGAGACAGTGAGACGTCCTCTAGTAGAGACAGTGAGGCGTCCTCTAGTAGAGACAGTGAGGCGTCCTCTAGTGAAGACAGTGAGGCGTCCTCTAGTGAAGACGGTGAGGCGTCCTCTAGTGGAGACAGTGAGACGTCCTCTAGTAGAGACAGTGAGGCGTCCTCTAGTGGAGACAGTGAGGCGTCCTCTAGTGGAGACAGTGAGGCGTCCTCTAGTGAAGACGTGTCCGTCCTCCTCCGTCTGCGGAGCTCTAAAGTCCGTAGTGAGGACGCTCGGTGTGAGTTTAAAATGTGAACCTCCGTGGGGATGGAACCTGCTACCTTGTGGTTTGAGGACTAACTCTAATGACCACAACAAGACCAGACCGGTCTACCTGATGACCCATGTGACCCCTCAGGTGGTCTTTTCTGTTTGCTGTTGCCTTTAATTGAACCAGATTCAAGGATATTAATCAATTTCTGCATCTCACTGAATTTTATTTCTTAAACTGCAACTTTTATTCAATTTTTTGCTTTCTGACCATTTTGAATGTTTTTAACTGTTTTTACATCTTGTTTTCTCTGCATTATGTTTTAATGCTTTTAATGGTTTCATGTGAAGCACTTTGAAGCCTTGATGTTGAAATATGCTAAAAATAAACGTGCCTGCCTTTCCTTTCCTCTGTGCGACATTTCAGTAATAATGATAATAATCCGATCAGTTATGGCGATAAAGAGAGCGTAAGTCATAACCGACGCCTTGAGGTTTCCTGTCCTGCCTTTGAGACATGTAATATGAGCGTGACAGTTTTTAAAGATTTAAAGATAGAGATTAAGTCTGAATTATGGGATATGTCTCATCATTTTAAGAATTCTTCAATAAGTCATTTTTATTTATAGTGTTCCTAACGTTCACGATCTATTTTTCCATTTTCTGGGAGAAGTTTGTGATCCAAAGCTAAAGTTTTGAGTTCCCATCTCATATTCAGACTCTTTAATCACGGAATATTCAGCTGGAGACAAAAGACGACATCGTGCAGACGTGACATGAACATCTTCCTCTTTGAAGCTCTTCTAGCAACAAGGTGACGAAGAGCTAAGAGCTGAACTACGATGTCGTGGCTCCAGAACACAGACGTGATGATGATGATGATGTCTAGAGCTGATACTATGATTACTTGTTATTATTGATGTCATGTTGGAATGCCAATGTTATATTCTTATATTCTTAGTTCTTTTTCACATTATTATCCAAGTGAACGAGTAAACAAGCTATCTACTACCTGTAGTTAAGTACTACAGTACTACCTGTAGTTAAGTACTACAGTACTACCTGTTGTTAAGTACTACAGTACTACCTGTAGTTAAGTACTACAGTACTACCTGTTAAGTACTACAGTACTACCTGTAGTTAAGTAATACAGTACTACCTGTAGTTAAGTACTACAGTACTACCTGTAGTTAAGTACTACAGTACTACCTGTTGTTAAGTAATACAGTACTACCTGTAGTTAAGTACTACAGTACTACCTGTTGTTAAGTAATACAGTACTACCTGTAGTTAAGTAATACAGTACTACCTGTTAAGTACTACAGTACTACCTGTAGTTAAGTACTACAGTACTACCTGTTGTTAAGTAATACAGTACTGCCTGTAGTTAAGTACTACAGTACTACCTGTAGTTAAGTACTACAGTACTACCTGTAGTTAAGTACTACAGTACTACCTGTTGTTAAGTAATACAGTACTACCTGTAGTTAAGTAATACAGTACTACCTGTTAAGTACTACAGTACTACCTGTAGTTAAGTACTACAGTACTACCTGTTGTTAAGTAATACAGTACTACCTGTAGTTAAGTAATACAGCAGAAAGGTCTAGAAGGACAGAGGAGAGAAGGATAAGGACAGAGGAGAGAAGGATAAGGACAGAGGAGAGAGAGGCTCTATCAGTGTGAAGGAGGGCAGTCTCTGTTGAGGCCTTGAGTCCAGACTGGTGAGGGTCCAGAAGGTTGTTCTGGTCTCTGTTGAGGCCTTGAGTCCAGACTGGTGAGGGTCCAGAAGGTTGTTCTGGTCTCTGTTGAGGCCTTGAGTCCAGACTGGTGAGGGTCCAGAAGGTTGTTCTGGTCTCTGTTGAGGCCTTGAGTCCAGACTGGTGAGGGTCCAGAAGGTTGTTCTGGTCTCTGTTGAGGCCTTGAGTCCAGACTGGTGAGGGTCCAGAAGGTTGTTCTGGTCTCTGTTGAGGCCTTGAGTCCAGACTGGTGAGGGTCCAGAAGGTTGTTCTGGTTTCTGTTGAGGCCTTGAGTCCAGACTGGTGAGGGTCCAGAAGGTTGTTCTGGTCTCTGTTGAGGCCTTGAGTCCAGACTGGTGAGGGTCCAGAAGGTTGTTCTGGTTTCTGTTGAGGCCTTGAGTCCAGACTGGTGAGGGTCCAGAAGGTTGTTCTGGTTTCTGTTGAGGCCTTGAGTCCAGACTGGTGAGGGTCCAGAAGGTTGTTCTGGTCTCTGTTGAGGCCTTGAGTCCAGACTGGTGAGGGTCCAGAAGGTTGTTCTGGTCTCTGTTGAGCCGCGAGCGCCACCTAGAGGGCCGCCAAAAACGTTTAGTTTTCCACCTGAGGGCCGCGGGAACGCATAGGTAATGAATTGAAGACGGCAGAGATATCACTGTTATCCACGAGACGCTCAGTTACAATACAGCTTCCCACCACTTGGTGGCGGTAATGCGTTAGTCAGTTATTTAACAAGCTACAATAAGCAGAAGAAGACACTCAGCCAGCAGCTAGCTAGCCTGTAGTGAAAGTTATAGAGAAGTATTTAAAATGAAAACATGAAGACTAAAGTGCTGCTGAACACCCAAACGTCTAAATGTTTGTGAAGTATAATCCTGACTTCACGAAGTAGAGCTTTGTGAACGGAGGAAACGAGAAGGAGCCCTGAGCCTGTGTGGAGTGAGAGCTAACGCTAGCCTCGCTAACGCTAGACTCGCTAGCTAACGCAGCACTGAAGGCTTCACACACACTCTCACACGCACGCACACACACACACACACACACACACACACACACACACACACACACACACACACACACACACACACGTACATACACACACACACTCACATACACTCACTAACTCACACACATACTCACACAGTCACACACACACATACTCACACACATACACACACGTACATACACACACACACACACACATACACACACTCACACACACTGTAACTGATGATGAAGAGTTGCTAGTAGTGGTATAAGTATCTGTAACTGATGATGAAGAGTTCCTATAGTGGTATAAGTATCTGTAACTGATGATGAAGAGTTCCTATAGTGGTATAATTATCTGTAACTGATGATGAAGAGTTCCTAGTAGTAGTATAAGTATCTGTAACTGATGATGAAGAGTTCCTATAGTGGTATAAGTATCTGTAACTGATGATGAAGAGTTCCTAGTAGTGGTATAAGTATCTGTAACTGATGATGAAGAGTTCCTAGTAGTGGTATAAGTATCTGTAACTGATGATGAAGAGTTCCTATA
>JBAMJR010000223.1:87500-117500 GCA_038501785.1 Myoxocephalus aenaeus
AGTCCTCTGGTCCAACCAGCAACCAGCAGAAAGGACTCCTCCTCCAGCTGGACAGCTCTCTCATTCACTGGTTTCCACCATAACAGGCACCAGTGACCTACTGGTCACAACTTAGAGCAGCTCAGCCGGGGGCTCGTCAGTATCTCCACACCGCTTCACCCTGAGAGCCTCCTCACGGAGAGAGTCCAGCTCCATCTCTAGACTTTAGGGGTCATTTCATCAACAGATTCATGTTCTGGGTCACAGATCTTCTAGAAACATGAGACAGAATGATATTTACTGTCTGGTGTCTTTCATCTCTTTCATCTTCTCTCATCTCTCCAGACTCTGTCAGGCTGCTGAATGGAACCAGTCTGTGTTCAGGTAGACTGGAGGTGAGGTCTACCCAGTCTACCCAGTCTACCCAGTATAACCAGTCTACCCAGTCTACCCAGTATAACCAGTCTACCCAGTCTACCCAGTCCACCCAGTATAACCAGTCTACCCAGTATAACCAGTATAACCAGTCTACCCAGTCCACCCAGTCTACCCAGTCTACCCAGTCTATCCAGTCTACCCAGTCTACCCAGTCTATCCAGTCTACCCAGTCTACCCAGTCTACCCAGTCCACCCAGTCTACCCAGTATAACCAGTGGTGGTCCTCCGTGTGTGAAGAGGACTTTGACCAGCAGGATGCAGAGGTGGTCTGTAGGGAGCTTGGCTGTGGCGCTCCTTCAGTCCTCCAGGGGGCGCTCTATGGAGAAGTGGAGGCTCCAATGTGGACCAAAGAGTTCCAGTGTGGAGGCCATGAGTCTGCTCTCCTGGACTGTAGAAGCTCAGGCTCAGAGAGAAACACCTGCTCACCTGGCAAAGCTGTTGGACTCACCTGCTCAGGTAGAAGAGGAGCTGCAGCTTTGATCTGCTTCATCTCTGTTCTCCTGGAACTCACTTTGTTCTTTACTGACGACTCTCTGCTTTCTGTTCAGAACCTGTCAGGTTGGTGGGAGGAGCCAGTCGCTGTGCAGGAACACTGGAGGTGAAGCATCAAGGAGACTGGAGACCAGTAGATGGTTCTTTCTGGACCCTGAAGGAAGCAGCTGTTGCCTGTAGAGATCTGGACTGTGGCTCTGCTGTTTCTGTGAGACGGAGAGTAGAGTCCTCAGAGAGACCTAAGTGGTGGATCTACCCTCCCTGTCTTCAGTCTGGATCTGCTCTGAGAGATTGTTTAATGTCACATTCCTCTTCCTCCATCCTGGATCTCACCTGCTCAGGTAAGCCCATCAGTGACATCATCTATGACAGCAGTGTTTCCAGCATGTCCTGTCAGGACACACCTGTCTGTCTGTCTGTCTGTCTTCAGCCTGTCTGTCTGTCTGTCTTCAGCCTGTCTGTCTGTCTTCAGTCTGTCTGTCTTCAGTCTGTCTGTCTGTCTTCAGCCTGTCTGTCTGTCTTCAGCCTGTCTGCCTGTCTGTCTGTCTTCAGCCTGTCTGTCTGTCTGTCAGTGGCAGTGGTGTAGTGGTCCCTGGAGAAGTGGGTATACTCACTGAGCTACTGTTAGCGAAGAGCCCCGTTGCAATCCTGTGAACACTCAAGCAATAAACCTGCAAGTTAAGGAAACCAACGTCTGCGAGTCGTTACTGCGGACGTTACGATATCAAAGTTTACACCAAACATGTTTTGAACTGTCAAACTTGAAATGACAACTAACGGTCGCGCAATTTAAATCTACCTGTTATTTTAAGTGCGCACTGATATGGAACGCTCTAAATGTAAACAGGCTGTAATGTACTTTATGGCTGAATAAAGTACACCCCGTGACTCACTCTCAACCAATCAGAACGCTTGATTTGATCTACCCGTATTATACAATAAAATAAAAGTACCCGTTTTTATAATTTACCCAAATTCATGGATTCCACGTGACGTCCCTATGCTTAAGTGCCGCCATATTTGTGCCAGAATCTGGCTGTGCGTCGCACAAGGTCAAAAGGCCCTTGATACTGTATGTGCTGTTGGCTGTAAAAACAGTCGCCAAAGTAGCCCAGATATAAGATTTTATTCATCCTAAAATTGGTAGATCGGCGGATTAAATGGCTGGCTTCAATTCGAAGGGACCACTGGCAGCCAACATCTACCCTCAGATTGTGCAGTCTCCTATAAGTTAGCACTAGCTACATTTTACCTCAATTTATCTAGCTAGTGCTACCTAGCTATTATTTTATCTCCCTTTGACAGGAAAATGCTGACAATCCAAAACATGAGTTAACTTCAGTTGCCATAGCTAACGTTACAATTAAGCAGTTAGCTGTGTCACGTCACCAAACACACGATGATCTTATAAAGTTATGTTAGCTAACGTTAGCTAGTTGCTAATGTTCTTCAGATTGTATAGTACCTAGCTGTGCTCTTGAAAAGCCTTCAGGCTATCTCTGGTGTATGAGTATGGATTTTGTGTACAAGATAAATGTAAATGTCGGGAAAATAAAGTTGGGGCAGACGCTTAGCATATTTTAAGGGACAAAATAAAGTTGAAAGTAATAAATATGGATCGCAGCCAATAATTGATGTATTTTCCAAATGTCTATTCCAAATGTCTTTCCGTCTCATTAAGGTGTGCTGTGTTCATTGCCATGACTGTGTTTGCTATCATAGCTAACTAGCTAACTAGCACCACTAGAATCAGAAAATACTACATTGTACAAAACTATAAACCGAAAACAAAATCTTATAATATAGAAGTGAGACCCACCATTGTTGACGTCTCCATCTCCTTCCCTGTCGGCATCCTCTTCAACGAGGGAGGGGGACGGAGTGAGCGGGCGCTGGGCTGATGTTAGCGGAGCTAACAGCTAACAGCTCCGGTGTAGCCTCACTATCAGTAGCTGAGCTGCTGGCCGATGTAGTTTCACGAGGATGTTTGCAATTGTAAAAAGAAATTGTTGTTTGAATGGCTCGCTTCATCTTACCTGTTCATTACGTTTTTGTAAAGGCTAATAATTAAAGTAAATTAACAAATTTGTCTATAGGTAAAACATTTTTGCTTATTAAGACCCGCCCTACTCTGCCTCTGATTGGCTCATCATCAGTTCTCTCCCCTCGCGCTAAAAACCTAACCAATCTAACCAGCGAAGGCATCGAGTACTAGCCAATTAGAGGCAGAGTAGGGCGGGTCATGACTCGTGCCTTCACCATCCTATGAAATAACATTGAGCCACTACTACAGGGGTATTCACCTTAAATTCAGCGAGGTCCAGTTCGAGAGCATTTCCTCAAGCAAAGGTCCGGAACATCACAATAATGTCACATTTCTGCTATATGATTTTGTGCTATATGTATTGAAGTAGCCAACAGTTTTAACGTCTGAATAGTGTCAACAAATGACTGTCAAATTAAATAAAGTTAAATTAATTAACATCTAAACAATATTTATTATTACAGATTTCCCATTTAACTGGAATAATTATAAATAATACATTCTCTAATAATACATACATTATCTTCTCTTATGTGAGGTAAAATAAAGGATTTAAAACAAAGCTTTTGAAAAATGTGTCTATATAAATTAATTCAATAATTAAAATAAAGTCGTTAATTTTAGAAATATTAATTTAACTGAATTGTCATGCAGCTTCAAATTCAGTTTATTCTGGCGTCAAATGATGTCAATCAAAAGAGCCAAGATGTTATATTCTTGTCATCTAAAAAGAGAAATGTGTGTGCAGGGACTTTACCTGGTTATTAAACCACTTTACCTGGTTATTAAACCACTTGTTTCAGCTCATTTCTCCTCTGTTAACATTATTGTTGGTCAGTTAGTTCATGTGTTAGGGTTCTGATCATATTAGTTCATGTGTTAGGGTTCTGGTCATATTAGTTCATGTGTTAGGGTTCTGATCATATTAATTCATGTGTTAGGGTTCTGGGTTACGGTTAGGGTCTGTCTTCAGTCTGTCTGTCTGTCTTCAGCCTGTCTGTCTTCAGTCTGTCTGTCTGTCTTCAGCCTGTCTGTCTGTCTTCAGCCTGTGGCATCAGGTTCTTCTTCAGGCTCCATCTTGATCAATGGAGGGTAAATGAACTTCCATCATCTCTGTGTTTACAGACCTGCTGCTTCAGCCAATCATCTCTGTGTGCTCCTCCATGGACGGGGTCTCCGAGGCCCAGCAGCAGGGGGCTCAGGTGCTCAGGGGCTCCAGCTTCACCATCTGCTGCTCCATCCAGCCACAGTACCCAGGAGGCTCCTTCCAGCTCACCTTCAGCTCCTCCAACACGGCTCACAACTCCACCCAGCCAGCTGTCAATCACTCTGCCCACTTCCTGTTTCCTGCTGCAGAGCCCGCCCACCAAGGAAGCTACAGCTGTGTTTATCACGTCTCTGTTTCCTCTCATGACTTCTCCTCTGAGAGCCGTCTGCTCTCCCTCACTGTCCCAGGTAAGCTACCTGTCTCCATGCTGATTGGTCCAAAGGGACTGGACATGATCAGCTGACCACAGAGTCCATGCTGATTGGTCCAAAGGGACTGGACATGATCAGCTGACCACAGAGTCCATGTTGTTGTTTGTGGATGACCATGTGACTCCTTCATTGTGTGAACACGTCATGTAGTAACCAGACCTAAACAACGTCTAACAGCTGACTATGTGCTGCAGGACAGAGCAGGTGTGGTTACAGTATAACCCTGGTTCTCTGAGAACTGAAGCTCCACTGCCACCACATCAGTCATTACACTGATAATATAAATCCTTATATCTGCAGATATTCTCCATCACTCTTCATGTCTATTAAAGTTCAGGTTAGCGAGGTCAGTATAACACAGCTATGCAGCTGGAGGTGGTTGTGTCTATGAAATGTCCAGTTCCCAAGGGAAGTTAGTCACACGCCTGCACACTTCAACACCACACCTGTTTATCAGTATGTTGACATTATGGAAGCAGACTGGTCGTTGTGTTCCAGTCTTGTGAGAAAAGATGAGAACACGGGATTCTCCTCCTCTGGACAGGATAGAGCGAATCAGATGTTAGGACGAGGCGAGACGAACCTGTGACGATAATCTGAGTATGAAAGGCAACACTTCCGTTGGTGGGGCAGTTGTTCTTTGCCCAACCTGCGTGTTGCTGTTCCACTCACTGCTTTTGCAACTGCAGCGCCGATTACTTTGCTTGTGATCATTTAGTAAATAAATTTAGAGAGCGAGAGAAGTTGTTGAACTGAGTTCTTCCGGAGGCTACACCAGGCATCCAATAATTGACACACGCTTTCAACACCATTTAGCCCAACTCACCATTTTCAAGTGTAGTTCCTCCACCTGTCAGAAGCAAGAAGGGCGGTGTGCTCAGAGACCTCACTCAGAGACCCAGGGTTATCCTGAGACGGTTATTAATGATAGGGATTACGCTTTCAATTGGCTCTTCACTAAGTCCCGCCCCTCTAATGCTGACTGGCCAATCACAGCTGGGCAGGAGCGCTGGTGATGAAAACAGGACGTAGGTTATGACATCATTGTAACTTGAAACCAACACTAACCAGATTGAATGTAACAATGTAACAAAAACACAAACCTTCGTTCTGATTGGCTCTAAAACTGAACATCTTCCTCTGAAGACTTTGAACTTCATGGAAGTTCATGGAAACTGTTTTTAACTGAAGTCACGTTTTGTTCTGTTTCCACTATCATGTTGCTCTGGTTGTATAGAAGTCTATGCATCATGTTAAAGCTGCATTCTCTCTCCTGGCCACCAGGGGGTGACTCCTCTGGTTGTATAGAAGTCTATATAAATGACTCTACTTCTCTTGATTTATTCCCTCAGTAAACATTGTAAACATGAGTTTATGTCTTCTTCAATACAGCATGATGTTCATTTAGTAAATTATGGTCGTTTAGAGTCAAACAGACCATAAAGCAGGGGATGCTTTAGGGGGCGGGGCTACAAGGTGATTGACAGGTCGACACCAGGAGACTCCTCCTCAGTCCAGATGTGGTCACTTCCTGTTCACTGGTTGCAAAAAACAAGATGGCGACGGCCACAGTCCACAAACCAAAGAGTGACGTCAGGACGACTCGGTCCACTTCTTCTATAACGTCTCTGGTTCAAATAGTGAACATGAAGTAGACATGGAGAGTAATACGTTATGTAATGTTTCCTGAGGGAATAAATCATGAGAAGTAAAATCATTTTATATAGACTTCTATACAACCAGAGGAGTCGCACCCTGGTGGTCTGTAGAGAGAATGCAGCTTTAACACATGAAGCATAGACTTCTATACAACCAGAGGAGCGTTGTTTCATGAGATCTTTTATTTACTGTCTGGTGTCTTTTATCTCTCTCATCTTCTCTCATCTCTCCAGACTCTGTCAGGTTGCTGAATGGAACCAGTCTCTGTTCAGGTAGACTGGAGGTGAGGTCTACCCAGTCTACCCAGTCTACCCAGCAAACCCAGTCTATCCAGCCTACCCAGCCTATCCAGTCTACCCAGTCCACCCAGTCTACCCAGTCCACCCAGTGGTGGTCCTCCGTGTGTGAAGAGGACTTTGACCAGCAGGATGCAGAGGTCGTCTGTAGGGAGCTTGGCTGTGGCGCTCCTTCAGTCCTCCAGGGGGCGCTCTATGGAGAAGTGGAGGCTCCAATGTGGACCAAAGAGTTCCAGTGTGGAGGCCATGAGTCTGCTCTCCTGGACTGTAGAAGCTCAGGCTCAGAGAGAAACACCTGCTCACCTGGCAAAGCTGTTGGACTCACCTGCTCAGGTAGAAGAGGAGCTGCAGCTTTGATCTGCTTCATCTCTGTTCTCCTGGAACTCACTTTGTTCTTTACTGACGACTCTCTGCTTTCTGTTCAGAACCTGTCAGGTTGGTGGGAGGAGCCAGTCGCTGTGAAGGAACACTGGAGGTGAAGCCTCAAGGAGACTGGAGACCAGGAGATGACTTTTACTGGAGACCAGTAGATGGTTCTGGCTGGACCCTGAAGGAAGCAGCTGCTGCCTGTAGAGATCTGGACTGTGGCTCTGCTGTTTCTGTGAGACGGAGAGTAGAGTCCTCAGAGAGACCTAAGTGGAGGATCTACCCTCTCTGTCTTCAGTCTGGATCTGCTCTGAGAGATTGTTTAACATCACGTTCCTCTTCCTCCATCCTGTATCTCACCTGCTCAGGTAAGCCCATCCGTGACATCATCTATGATAGGGGTGTCCAAAGTCCGGCCCGGGGGCCAATCACGGCCCACGGACAGATTTCATACTTCCCGCAGCTCCGGTCTTATAATGTTTATTCATGGCCCGCGAGCAAATTTAGGCTATCGTGGTATTTCCAATGGATTCTGAACGCTAAGAAGCGGAGCTTTCCACCACGGTAATGGTAAAACATAACAGTGGCGAGCTTACCTATGGGGGAGGGGTGGAAGTGAGCAGAGCAGCAGGGAGAGACTTTCAGGGCCTTTCAGTGGCGTTTTCTTTGTAAATAATATTATTAGAATACTTTCTGAGAGTTCTGGCTGGCCCACCTAAACCCCCCACTAAAGGCCACTTTCCTGTCCCCACAAACACAAAGAAGGACACTGGGAGAAGAACAGACAGAAGGCCATTCTGGGAGGAAACAGTGTACTAGCTGCCTGTAAAAGCTGCCTGGATGTGTGAGGAGTGCAAGACTGGGTTCTGTCTTCAGCTGGACAGGAACTGCTTCAGGGAGATAAACAAGTCTCTAGAACGCATGAACGCATACGCATGGACACCAGTGGTGGCCGTCAGGGCCTGCTAAGCCTTCTCTGCTGGCCTAAACAGAATCACAAAGTTATAGCTATTTTATAATTTAATTGTTTTTCACAAATACACTACATGTATTATAATTATTTTTCACTATCAGCTTATGTTCTCATGTCACAGCTCCTGTCTTCCTCTGTTGCTCTGCCTTCAGCCTGCAGCACTGCTTTCAGTGCAGCTGGTGAAGGAGAAGTTTTCATCTAATCACATTGTTTCTCTCCTGTGTCTCTATGTCAGCAAAGCAGTTTAAGCCTTAGCAGATTAAAGAACACAGAGAGTGGACGCTGTGGTTGATTGTCATGGACTTCAACAAATCAGATCTTTAGTTTGACAAGCTGGGTGTATTCTTTGACGTGCAGCGCCTGCGAAATGGCGTGGACGTATATGATTGGTCAGTGGCCCAGCGTGACCATTAACATGCGCTGTGATTGGTCAATGGGGCACGAAGCTACCCAAAAAGCTACCCAAAAAGCTACCTTGCTGGTGTATTTTACTGATGAGGCCTTTCGCACAGAGGATTACGGGCATGTGGTGAGTGAAATGCTGGTTGTGTTACTGTTTTTACATCTGCAGTCGTATTTAATCACACACAGCGCTGTTGTTGCTGCTGGTCAGCCGGGGCTGGGCCTCTCCCCTCCACGGTGCAGCTGCTGCTGGAGATGTGTGTGTGTGTGCAGGGTTTTAGATTTGTTGGATTGTTTTGTTATTACTAAATGTGACTGGCGTGCTGCATAATGGAACATCGCTCCATGGAGTGGCCGCGCCTTTTTTTCTTGTCAAAGTGGTTAAAATAGAGGGGTTTAACAGCTGATAGAGTGATTTGAAGCGCAGGTAGGAAACGCATGTCCCGCCACTGATGGACACATACACAGCCTGTAACATGGACACATCTGAATTGAGCCTGCCTGTCTGTCTTCAGCCTGTCTGTCTTCAGCCTGTCTGTCTGTCTTCAGCCTGTCTGTCTTCAGCCTGTCTGTCTTCAGCCTGTGGCATCAGGTTCTTCTTCAGGCTCCATCTTGATCAATGGAGGGTAAATGAACTTCCATCATCTCTGTGTTTACAGACCTGCTGCTTCAGCCAATCATCTCTGTGTGCTCCTCCATGGACGGGGTCTCCGAGGCCCAGCAGCAGGGGGCTCAGGTGCTCAGGGGCTCCAGCTTCACCATCTGCTGCTCCATCCAGCCACAGTACCCAGGAGGCTCCTTCCAGCTCACCTTCAGCTCCTCCAACACGGCTCACAACTCCACCCAGCCAGCTGTCAATCACTCTGCCAACTTCCTGTTTCCTGCTGCAGAGCCCGCCCACGAAGGAAGCTACAGCTGTGTTTATCACGTCTCTGTTTCCTCTCATGACTTCTCCTCTGAGAGCCGTCTGCTCTCCCTCACTGTCCCAGGTAAGCTACCTGTCTCCATGCTGATTGGTCCACAAGAGCATGAAAAACATCCGTGATGTAGGCTTCAGGTTCACTGGGAGCTGTTGGAACGCTGCAGCTTGAGGTGATGTCATGTGATGTGATGATGTCATGAGATGATGTCATGTGATGTAATGATGTCATGTGATGATGTCATGTGACGTGATGATGTCATGTGGTGATGTGATGATGTCATGTGATGTGATGATGTCATGTGATGATGTCATGTGATGTGATGATGTCATGTGGTGATGTGATGATGTCATGTGATGTGATGATGTCATGTGATGATGTCATATGATGATGTCATGTGATGTGATGATGTCATGTGCTCCATCAGATCCAACCCCTCTCATCATCAAAGCTGTCGTCCTGCCGCTGACTCTGCTGCTGGTGAACACTGCCCTCTACTGCCTCTGGAAGGTATGACACCCTGTTGTTGAGACCAGCGGCTGGAATGAAGCTCTCGTGTGTGTTTGTGAAATTAAGACAGGACTGTGCTGTCATGTCTCTCCAGGCCACCAGGGGGCAGACGCCGGGCAGACGGGAGGACATCGAGATGGATTATTATAACCTGGGTGTTCCTGCTGCAGAAGAAGGAGCTCAGGGAGCAGAGTAGCTCCTCCAAGCAGCTCCTCTACATCCAGATGATTCAAACCACGACCACCAGCAGCTCACTTTCATACGCATGTTGAAACCAGAAGGAATATGATATCACACCATTACAGCCGGTCCTTCTTCCTCTCAACAAGGGCTCTCCTCATAGGTTCTGACTTCCTGTCTGTGGTTCTCAGCTCCAAGCCCATTGGTTCCTGCTGGAGACGAGAACCTTTAACAACACCTCAGACATGAAGCTTCATTTAAAACTAGATCAGGTTTACCAGAGTCCAAGCAGCCGGGTCTCAGGATCCAAAGACGATCAGGAACAATGTTAATGTGAGATATTAAACAATAATATCTAATATATATATATATATATATATATATATATATATATATATATATATATATATATATATATTCATAATAATACACACAGCTGAGATCAGTCCCAAACATCTCATGTATTTGTCATTTGTTCTGACTTGAGGGGAACTTCAAGACATTTGACTATTTAGCTCATTGTAGTACTTCAGGATTTTACTTATCTTTTATAATCAAGAGTTTTACTTGTTTCACAAGAATTCTTATTTTTGTACTTTTTGCATTGACAACATTTTGTAATTACAGAATTGAAAGATATATTATAGATTCGACCTGTTTCATAATGTTGTAAACCTCAGAGCCCCCATACATGGGGCTCTGGGGTTAACAACATTATGTTAGGTCTGGGGTTCCCTGTACCCATTCTTCAAGTAATCGTATGAACCCCCTAGAGTTCTAATAGTTGTGTTATTTTATATCAGTTTTTTCAGAATTTATTTATGAAAAATTTTTATATTTTCAAATTTATAACATATTTTTATCATAACTATGCATGATATGATATGAGCAAGATTTCCAAAAATGCCTTCTCGAGCGGTCCCCGAGTTTTTCCAGATGCTTCAAGGCCTAAACAACAACCTGCAGAGTTGTAAGACCCCTCTTTGTAAAGATAATGACTTAAATAATCTGAATCTGCAAGAGAAATCACAATAAAACAAAGCATTGGGGAGTTACCATGGAGTTTTAGTCAGATAACTGTGTCTTTCGGTTCAAAAATGTAAAAGTTATAAGCTTTATGTCTTTTCGCCATTTGTTTGGTGCATGCTGGGTAATACAATGTGCATAAAGCTCTGACGAAGGCGTGTGACACAGTCTAAGAAACCTCCCACCTTCACAGAAGCCTGCAGAGTCTAAAACGTAACAAGGAAGTAGGAAAAGAAACAGCCCGGGTGCATTGGGATTTTTCAGGGACTAATATACAAAAATTAAAGATTTGTCTTATTAGACTCCTACAAGCTCGTAGGGTTACAAAGAGGTGACTTTTATTGAAATCCCACTTTATAAAGTGTTCTTATGAACGCTGTAGTAAAACGTTACGACCGCCGCCGAAAATGACGGCGACGTTACGGGGTTTATGTAATTACATAAAATTAACGGTACATTTAATTTTTTCTGTTCGGCTATAACTCTTCCCACAAGGCTTTACTGTATTTCAGATATTTAAATGAAGTTAATCAACGTTGTGGTTCTTGAGATACTTTAGGAAACGTCACTTGACTTATTCTTCTCTTTTCATGTCCGATAATGGGCGCCGCGGGGATCGGGGTTAAAGAGGTTAAGGATTTTGCTTATTTCATAAGAATGTTATCAGGATTTTGCTTGTTTTTTATAATTAAGGATTTTGCTTATTTCATAAGAATGTTGTTATTCAGGATTTTGCTTGTTTTTCTATAATTGAGGATTTTGCTTAATTCATTAGAATGTTGTTATTAAGGATTATGCTTGTTTATTTTATAATTAAGGATTTTGCTTATTTCATAAGAATGTTGCTATTCAGGATTTTGCTTGTTTTTCTATAATTGAGGATTTTGCTTAATTCATTAGAATGTTGTTATTAAGGATTATGCTTAAATCATATGCATTTTGCTTCATTCTGTAATTAAGGAAAGATTTTATTTTATTAGAATTTTGTTTATTATATTACTTCATGATTTTACTTAATTTGTAATTAACCCTCCCGTTGTGCCGGGGTCAAAAAGACCCACGTACGAGTGTATATGTATGTATATATGCCGCACGTTGTCCCGGGGTCAAAATGACCCGCGTACGAGTGTACATCTCCCCAACCCTAGCCCTTATTAACCCTAGTGAGTACGTCTCACAACACTCCCGTTGACGTACGTCTCTGCTGATGTGTTTCAACAATTTCCTTTGACGATCACGGGACCGTGAAGATCCAAATCGTGAAAGTTTCTCACAAAACCTCGAGGTCATACGAAGCCTTGCAGGCCTCCCAATGATGGACACGGGACACAGGACACGGACTTGTATTCACCTTCCTCTTGTGTTCGGGTCGGCACCGACCCGTTTTAGGTTTAAATGCATAAAAGAACCACATAAATGTGTTTATTGCATCAAGGCTCTTTGTCAGGAACCTTTATTTCAACTAAATTAAATTAAAAAAACAAAATTTCACTAAATTATGAAATGCTCTGGTTGAAATGATGACCTTTGTGTTGTTAGGGTCGGTTTTGACCCAGTTATAAAAATAAGATTTGCTTGATTGGTTGTTGTTCTTTTGACATTGCAAATATATATGCTGTGTTATGACTTGTTCTGCTTTTCATTTTGTGTTTGTATTAAAGTTCTATTGCTGAAAAAATTACTTTTTAGCCTTTTTCTTGAAGTAAATATATATGGGACGAAATTGACCCGTAACACCATAGATGTTACTATAGTTAATAATATTAAAATGGAAAAAAAAAAAAAAATCCTTTAAGAGATGTGTTCTAATGCCCCTCAGTAATAGTCAGGTAACACAACAACCAGGGTAGGAACTTTACATATTTTTTTAGGGGGCAATTTTTGCCCCCACAGACTGAAATCCAGGGGCATTTAGATACAAATTGGGGGCACTTTTTGAAACTTGTGAAATAACAATTAACCTTTGTTCAAAATAATAAATACAGTGGTGTGTATGCCTTCCTGATTTCTTATCTTTTTGCATGTTTGTCACACTTAAATGTTTCAGATCATCAAACAAATTTAAATATTAGACAAAGATAACACAAGTAAACACAAAATGCAGTTTTAAAATTAAGGTTTTTATTATTAAGGAAAAAAAAAATCAAAACCTACATGGCCCTGTGTGAAAAGGTGATTGCCCCCTAAACCTAATAACTGGTTGGGCCACCCTTAGCATCAACAACTGTAATCAAGCGTTTGCGATAACTGTCAATGTGTCTTTTAAAGCGCTGCAGAGGAATGTTGGCCCACTCATCTTTGCAGAATTGTTGTAATTCAGCCACATTGGAGGGTTTTCGAGCATGAACCGCCTTTTTAAGGTCATGCCACAGCATCTCAATCGGATTCAGGTCGGGACTTTGACTAGGCCACTCCAAAGTCTTCATTTTGTTTTTCTTAAGCTGTTCAGAGGTGGACTTGCTGGTGTGTTTTGGATCATTGTCCTGCTGCAGAACCCAAGTGCGCTTCAGCTTGAGGTCACCAACAGATGGCCGGACATTCTCCTTCAGGATTTGTTGGTAGACAGAATAATTCATGGTTCCATTTACCACAGCAAGTCTTCCAGGTCCTGAAGCAGCAAAACAGCCCCAGACCATCACACTACCACCACCATGTTTTACTGTTGGTATGATGTTCCTTTTCTGAAATGCCGTGTTATGCACTTCCAACAATTGGGGGTAATCACTTTTTCACACAGGACCATGTAGGTTTGGATTTCCCCCCCCCCCCCCCCTTAATAATAGAAACCTTCATTTAAAAACTGTGTTATATTTGTCTAATATTTAAATTTGTTTGATGATCTGAAACATTTAAGTGTGACAAACATGCAAAAAGATAAGAAATCAGGAAGGGGGCATGCACTTTTTCACACAACTGTATACTTATTTAGGCTTACAGTATATGAGCAATTGACATAAAATGGCAATAAGAAGACTATTTGGCAGTAGTCTACAGATTCAACGTGTTTTCTTAGATTTTTTAAACAAAAAAAACAAACAGAAAACATAAATCAGACGATCATATTAAATTTTGTTCTTATTTCTTTGTGGAAATTTATTGTTATTAAATTGTATCACGATACTTGGGTCCCGATTCGATACTATCACGATACTGCGATACTGCGATACTGCGATATATTGAGTATTGCGACGTATTCCCCTTTTTCCACCGCAAATTGTCCCAAAAGGAAAACTTTGGGGACAATTTGTATTTAAGAAGATAAACTTTTCAGTCTGTTCATCTCACTTCAATCGTTTTTACTGCAGCAAAATGTGACAAACTGACCAACATGTCATAATTGTTGCACCTGACAAACTGAACCGATTGCATTACAGTCTACTCAGGGGTGTCAAACATATGGCCCGCGGGCCGGATCCGGCACGCCAGGGGGTCCAGTCCGGCCAGCGTTAAAGAGTTAATAAACCCTCTTTTCTGTTACACCACTCATTTTGTACGTATCCCCCTTTTTGTCATGGCTGTGCGGCCCGGTTCGTGACAAGTGGGGGCTCGTCCGTCCAACTTTGGTTTTGTTTGAGGTCGTTTTGCTACAGATAAATTATTGTTTTATCTGAGACACGGTGTGTCTGGGGGATACATTATTGAGCAGCAGTGGGTAAAAGGTCGCTTTTGTGGAGTGTCCCTGGATAGGTTTTTTTGTTACGGCAGAATAGGCAATGTAATTGCCAATTGAGGCGCTCTTTAACGACCAAGCCAAACCTTCTTGCCACTCAATGTACGAGGATGGCATGACGCCCACTGCCGTCACCGTAGCTAGATGGACTCGACCTGGTTTCACGTGTCTCATTAAACCGCAAGTCAACGACATGCTAATAAACGACATGCAGCGTAACAATATGGAGAGTAAAGTCGTGAAAGAAAACTCTCCGTCGCTGCGCCGGATTATTACTGCTGGCGTCCATTTGGCTGGTGTCCTATCTGGGCTGTAACGTTAACGTTTTCCGTGTCATTTTTATCTAGTCGGTTTCTTCTTCTCTGGCTTTCAAAAATCAATTTGGCTTTATACTGCCCCTACGTGGATCAGGAAGCAGGCCTGGACTGGGACAAAAATTCGGCCCTGGACTTTTTGGTCCAGACTGACCCACCACAATCCGCGCGCAGATACTGTGCCAACTCGGTCCGTTGATGTACTGTACATATAATCACACAAGCCCTTAATAACACTACTATACTGAATAATATCCCTTGACATTCTGGAGCATTGAATAAAATAAATGATGACTACACAGTATGTTGCTCACTTGCTCTTAAGAAGGATACTGGAGAAAGGATTTAAGATTCAAGAGTGTTTATTTATACAAATAGAACTCCCTGTGAAAGACAGAAACAAAAGATGTTATTAATATCCATTCAAGTTGTCAAGTGTTGACTAAAATAAATGTATAATAGATAGCCAAGAAAAGAGTGTATTGCTCTTACAAGGAGGATACTGGCTAAAGTACATCAGGACAGTGGCACTGGAAGACAACTGTAGGTCCCTCACAAAGCACACACTGGAACAGATATAAAGTCTCCTCAGCCCTGTGAAAGACAGACAACATTATTGTAACAGTAGTTAATCAGTGTTTCATTAGTTTTAACTGTATAATGTGAAATGGCTCATTGTCTCCTTGTCTCTTATTTGATGTAATTTAATCTGAAGATTTCCATAAATAAGTGTTCAAAAAAGAAAAGCAAGGACAACACACACACACACACACACACACACACACACACACACACACACACACACACACACACACACACACACACACACACACACACACACACACACACACACACCTGTTTGCAGCCCCATATATAAAGTTGTCCACATTTCAAACTTCAAACCAAAGAAGCAGGTGTTTGTTATGGGAACCATCTCTTTCCTGCTTCATGTGCCCATCCCCCCACGTGAACCACACCTTCCAGACTAAACAATGCTTATCTTCTCACTTTCCCCCTAAATACACCGGGAACATCAAAGTAAGGGTTTATTGCATGTCTCTCCTAATAAATACGGTACTATTGTCGGTTTATTTTGTGTTGCAGGACTCCTGCCCAGGAAGAGACTCCAGTTCAGGAAGAGACTCCAGTTCACGGAGAAGACGACCGCCCAGGGAGAGGATTCCAGGTCAATACAGTAACAATAAAGTCAGTCATGGACATTTTTTCAACTTAAAATTGTTTTTATACATTTCCCCCTTTACCTGAATATTATATTGCTTACAGTGGTTGAATGTTACCGTTTACTGTCAAATTACTTAAATGTTAATTAAAACATGTTTAAATTGTCATAGTAACTTGAAGAAAGAGGAACATTTAAAATGTTGTATGTTAAATATATTTTTTTACAAACTAAGAACAAAATGTTAAATTTGTATTTAAAATGTTGAAAGTATTCAAATAAATGACTTTTGTTGAGAAAAACTGCGTTTTAATACTGTAAATTGTTACTGTAAAATGAAGACGCAGTTTCTAGGATTTGCTGTAAACTGTACATGTACAAGTACAGTATGTTGATAACTACTGTAATAACAATGACGGTACTGGGATTATTAAAGTAAAAATGACTACAGTATTCCATAGGTCCTGTGATTCATTTTACAGTAAAGAAACAACGCACTCGTGTCCTTCCTCACTCCCTCGAGGAAACACCAACACGTCGGGATTCACTCGCGTGGGCTCAAAGAGCTTTTGTGACTCTTTATAACTTTTCATATCGCCACGAGGAAGTCCAGGAACTAAACAGCTGAGAGCAGCAGAAGAAGCTCCCGCTGAGGAGACACTAAAGAGATCAAAGGGTCACTCAGCAGCAGACTCAGAGTCAGAGTCTCCATCAGAAGGGTCGCTGCTTCTGCTTCACCAGGAGAGGAAGGGACGCGTCCTGCCAGCTCCAGGGTCCGGACTGAGCTGAGGAGGAGGAGGAGGAGGAGGAGCCTCCAGCCTCCATCTGCGCCAATGGGGATTTAAGCTGAGCGTGACGTCACTTAACACTAGGTAGAAGTGACCCACACAGGTTGTGAATGAAAGTGAAAGTATGGCGATGACGATGTTTCAGATGAAGGAGACGTTGATCCTCACGTGTTCACCTCCTGCTGCTCTCTTCTGTCATGGTCTTGATAATATAAATCCTTATATTCTGTAGATATTCTTCATGTCTATGAGAGTTCAGGTTATGCGAGGTCAGTTTAACAAATAGAGTCTGTGAGAAACGTTCCTCAAGGTTAGATCCACGCTCTGCACCACAACACTCACACCTGTTTATCAGTGTGTTGACATTAGGGAACAGACTGGTCGTTGTGTTCCAGTCCTGTGAGAAAAGATGAGGACACGATTCTCCTCCTCTTAGAAAGGTTAGAGCCAATTAAATGTTAGATGTTCATGACGGAAAGCCGTGTATTAAAGAGCCGAACTTCTGGCTGTTTTTGGACGTCAACCTGCGTGTTGACTGGACGACTCCCTGCTTTTGCAACTGCAGCGCTTATTACTTTGTTTGTGATCAAGGGAAATAAATTCAGAGAACGAGAGAAGTTGCTGCTGAAGTGATCCGAGCTGTGGACGCTGGAAACTGCTGGAGGAGAGAAATGTAACACCTCTGTTGATGTTTGAGCTCCTGATGCTGCTTTTGCTTTTGAGTTGAGACTCTGTTTGACCGCTCATCACTTATTGTTGATCAAGCACTTTATTAAAGGTTATGGAAGTTCATTCGATTAAACACTCATCCTTTGTTCTCACTGCTTTACTGAGATTATTATTTATGCTATTGTTTATTATTATTATTATAGTATAATGCATACATACTGCAAATAATATGTATAAATATCAGTTATATTTATGATTATTATTGTTTGTGATATTGAGGCTTGAACTATGGTTAATAAAAGAACTTCCTAGCTCTCTAGTGGGGTAACATGGTACTATGAGCTCTCTAGTGGGGTAATATGGTGCACTTAAGATAGGGTGACCAGACGTCCTCTTTTTCCCGGACATGTCCTCTTTTCGAGACCTAAAAAAAACGTCCGGCAGGGATTCCAAAAACGTCCGGGATTTTGCTACGTCCGGGAAAATAGTTATTACCCCCTTACAAGTTTTGGAAATGGTATCTCCCTCACGTTCCACCTTCTTGCGCAAGCTCTGACTGTAGAGAGAACTGTCATTGGTCGACCGATCTCAACGTAAATGTAAGTTCACGGCATGCTACACACTACTGCTACCCCCCTCCACCCCACCCCCCCCGCAACAAAGTGCCCCCTTTTTTACAAACTCAAATCTGGTCACCCTACTTAAGATATGATGGTGCATCACCAGTTAAGGCTTTGTAGGTAAGGAGAAGGATTTTAAATATGATTCTCGATCTTACAGGAAGCCAGTGCAGAGCAGCTAGTACAGGAGTAATGTGATCTCTCTTCCGCGTCCTCGTTAGTACACGAGCTGCAGCATTCTGGATCAGCTAGAGAGACCCAAGGGACTTACCGGAGCAGCCTGATAATACGGAGTTACAGTAATCCAGTCTTGAAGTAACAAATGCGTGGAGCAATGTTTCTGCATCGCTTTGAGACAGGATGTGCCGGATCTTTGAGATGTGAAAAAAGGCAGTCCTTGAGATTTGTTTCAGATCTGAGCCAAAGGATAGGTCCTGGTCAAAAATAACTCAGAGATTCCTTATGGTGGTGGTGGATGCCAGAGCGATGCCATCCAGAGAAACCAAATCATCAGATAATTGATTTCTGAGGTGTTCTGGGCCGAAGTAACATGCAGCATTGAAATTACATAACTCGTCGACTCTATCGACGCATTTCCAACGGATTCTGAAAGATGTAAAATAGGTTAAATTTAATTTTTGTAATCTCAAAAGTTTTCTTCATGTTCAGTTTTCTTCATGTTCAATTATTTAAGAAGTGAAACCTGATGAAAATTCAACTACATTTCTTTACTTTTTTGTTTTTAAATATGTTAAATATGCATTGTAAAAGTATATGAACTCTTCCAGAGTTATTACAACAACGTCAAGAGTAATTACTACCAATGTATTGCCCAGTGCAGGTGTAAATAATCAGAGTTAAACATTTCAGTGCTGTTTATTTCGGCCAGGAGGTGGGCCAGGTTGACTATAATCCGGTCTGATGTTACCAGGGGATGGGTGATGTAAGGATAGTAAGGAAGGTTGGGAGGGAGGGGCAACAACAGGCGCAGCCCAGGAAGATGCCGATGGGGTTGGCTGAGGCGGTCCCGCGCCGCGGCCCGGACGGCATGACCCGTGACCAGTCAATGGCCATCGAGTCCAGAGTGTAGATGCCACACCTCCTGAAACCAGCCACCACTACTCTCCGATCCTTCACCCTCTGGTAGGAGTCTCTTATGACCCTTGAAAACTCCTTCTTATAAACCAAGAAGGAACGTCTCACTGCCGACAGAGCTCCTGTAACACCAGAGAAATCTGCCTTCAAGGGTCTGAAGAAACTCACATCCAAAGGCTGAAGGATGTGAGACATATCATATGTGGTGGCAGGGCCAGGAGAATGACCCCCTCCCTCTGTGCCGCCCGGACCAGCTCTGGATCCAGGTGGTACTGATGTCCATCCATAATGAGCAGCAGCGAGCGCTTTAGGACGTGCCTGACAAACCACTTCCTAAACAGCTCACTGTCAATGTACCCTGCTGGCGACTTCCCGTAGAGGGCATCGGGAACCCCTTCCTTGTTATAGGGGCTCCCTGGATATCCCCCTTGTATTTCATATTTCTCGTCACTCACTCTTCTCATGTACACCAGTTCAAGCCTTACTAACTTACCTGACACCCTGTCAGGTTCTGGTATGATTGAGTGGACCCAAATGCCGGAGCAACAGTTCAAAGTAAATGTATTCCATAAAACAAAACTCAGGTCAGGCTTCAAAACAGGACGAGGAACGAACGAAACAAAACCAGGAATCCAAAAGACAGGGACAAGACAGGACTACTCACGAGACAGCTTACAGGGGTAACAGACAGGTGAAAAACCAGTACAATCCGACAAGGGGTCAGGAGACAAACAGGGTTTAAATACAAGAGGAAGGTAACGAGGAACAGGTGGAAAACAATGAGGGCAGCACAGGTGAAAGGAATACACAATCAGGGAACAGGGCAGACAGACAATCACGGACAATCACGGGCAGTGGCGGTGCGTCAATAGAGGGCGCTAGGGCGCCGCCCCTCTTAAAATTTTAAGAAAAAAAAAAAGAAGAAAAAAAATATATAATATATATACTGTCAAAAAACATTATATACCAAATAATTTAAATAAGAAATATACCGTGTTGACGCGCTAAATGTGTGTAGGAGACCGTAAGCCCCTGTCAACAACCACTTAAGATATACCAAATATAATATATCGCCATTCATCATCACTGAGAAAAGCCCCTCCCCCTGTAGGGGCGCCGGCCAAATGTGAGTCTATGGCAGCGAACAAACATTTCACCCTCGTGCCGGCAAGGACAGCTTCTCATTGGCGGATGAAACGTGAATCTTCGGGCGCACAAATCTGCGCCCTAGCCAATGACATCGTTTCTTATTGCAACGTGGTTGGACTATTCGTCCAATCAGAGACCTTTATCATTCCCTCACATCCCATATAGCTCCCACGTAGCTACGCGAGCAACACAGCTAGCAGAGACTTTGATTATGTTAGTATGGCGACTGAAAACTCTGTGGTATCTCTACGCGAAACACCTTTCAATCCACGATCAGATGTTGACAAGAAGAGGCTGAAAGAGTTGGGACCCGAACGTCTGGATTTAAAAAGTCAGCAGCAAAGCAGTGACCGCGGGAGGACGTCCACCCGGAGCTTCTCCTCAAGCTACATGCTAACCGGAGCTGTTAGCTGGAGGCTCAGTGTGGAGCAAAGCAGTGGCTCTGAGCAGCCGAGGAAGCACCGGCTATGAAGGAAGATGAGCTGAGAGAAGGATTGCTGCAGAAGTGAGTGTCAAAATCAGCAGATGCCTGTTAGAGTTTAATGTTTTATCTTTCCCACAGCAGAACACATGTTGGACATTGTTAGATTTGGGTGGATATCATATCAGGCTATAACTTTATCTAAAATACCAATTCAACCCCCAACAAGTTAGAGTGTGTGTGTGTGTGTGTGTGTGTGTGTGTGTGTGTGTGTGTGTGTGTGTGTGTGTGTGTGTGTGTGTCATAGCTACAGCCATCAAGGTGGCTCCTGGCCTTTTGTCTATGTTGCTGAGCCATCAAGACACACAAAACATAGTTTTTTGTCTGTAGTATGAAGCCTGTTTGTAGTAGATATTTCCCCACAACTTATCTGTCTGTCTCTGTCTCTCTCTCTATATATTTATCTGTAGGTTTGTGACACCATACTTGGACACACCAGGGAACGCTTTGCCTTCAAAGACCACCTCACCAGTGCCACCTTACTGCAGGGCCCCCAGTTTGAATGCTACGTCAATGTATTCCCTGAAGTTGCTCTGGCCACCACATTGAATGTTTCTTAAACCATTCTGCTCTGAACCTCTCATGCCCAAAGTTACAGTTTGTTGATAGTTGTTATTGGACAGTGTTGAGCACTGTGTTTTCTTGAAATAAAGCTTTGTTTTTTAGAATATTCTACTCCAAACCTCTTTTCTTCTCATTGTGGAGTGCTATTTAAACCGCGCCGCCCAACTGCGCCCCCCCAAAAAAAAATGTCACCAGCCGCCACTGATCACGGGGGCAGGAAGTCCAGGAGCACGGCAAAAACAGTCCGGGTGCCTGGGCAGAGGACGGCCATCAGGCGGGCAGAAGTAGTCCGGGGGGTGTGCCGGAGGACGGGCACCAGGCGGGCTGAAGCAGTCCGGGGGCATGGACAGGTGAAAGGAATACACAATCAGGGAACAGGGCAAACAGACAATCACGGACAATCACGGGGGCAGGAAGTGCAGGAACACAGAGGACACACAAGACAAGGACTTCACAATAAAACAAGACACCAAACAAACCAACATCATAACACACCCCCGGCGGTAAGCGTATTGCATCACTTCCGGTTCCACCGTGTGTGTGTGTGTTAGCCGATAACATACTTGTCTCAGCTCCAGCTAAACTGAGCTGTGTGATATTGTGTGATATTCTCCGGTACAAGCGCCTGATCACCTGCTGTACAACTTTCACATCTAAACACTCGACTCTCTTCTTCTTTTAGCAACTCACCGCTTAAATCCAACTGTCTTATTTTCACTTTGTTTGTTCTGCTAACGTTAGCTACCTTACTACCTTAGCAGCTCGCGATATCTTCCTCCTCTCCCTCTCCTGCGCTCTCTTGCTCAGCGTGTCACATGTTTAGCTATTCCCCTGCCTTCTTTAATGATAACGATACATGTAATAAGTGTAGTTTATTTGGTAGGTTGGAGGCAGGTCTCAGTGGGTTAGATGCACGGCTCCGCACCATCGAAGCTCAGACGTTAGCTACGTTATCCAGCCCACCTCCCATAGTCGGTACAGACCAACTAGCGTTAGCTTCTGATAGCGTTAACTGCTCCCCGGTAGCCCCCGAGCAGCGGGGACGCTGGGTGACTGAACGAAGGAAGCAGAAGCCTGGATCTGAGCAGTCCTCTGGACACCGCCAGCCTCTTCGCCTTTCTAACCGGTTCTCGCCACTCAGCGGCACTGAGAAACCATCTTTGGTTATCAGGAGCTCCATAGTTAGAAACGTGAAGATGGCAAAACCAGGGACCACAGTCAAATGTATTTCTGGGGCCAGAGCGGGCGACGTTGAGTCCTATTTAAAACTGTTGGCTAAAGATAAACGTAAATACAGTAAGATTGTAATACACGTCGGCGGTAATGACTCCCGGCTTCGCCACTCGGAGGTCACTAAAATCAATGTGGAGTCGGTGTGTGCTTACGCCAAAACAATGGCGGACTCCGTAGTTTTCTCTGGCCCTCACCCAAATACGGTCACTGATGAGAATATAGCCGCATGTCAACTTTCCACCGTTGGTTGTCACGGTGGTGTCCAGCAAACAATGTGGGCTTCGTAGACAACTGGCGGTCTTTCCGGGGAAACCCAGGTCTGATCAGGGGTGACGGCATCCATCCCACTTCGGATGGAGCGGATCTCCTTTCTGCAAATATGACCAAGCTTATTGGTCGACTTTGTGCATGACAGACCAGGAAGCAGAAGCAGAGTTGTAGTCTTACACCCTTCTCTGCACTTCCTGCATTTTCTTTAGGGCAGCTGCCCACCTTTAACTCTATAGACTGTGTCTGTCCCACGTCCACTTAAATTAATTAAATTAAAAGTAACCAAAAGAGGAGTTATAGAAAACAACCTCATAAAGGTTAACACCACAACAGTGCAACATGATAGGAGAGTTAAATGTGGACTCCTAAATATTAGATCTTTGTCTTCTAAAGCTGTATTAGTAACTGAATTAATATCTGACAATCATATTGATGTGATCTGTTTTACTGAAACCTGGCTGAGATATGAGGAATATGTCAGCCTAAATTAATCTACTCCTCCAAGTCATATTAATACTCACATTCCTCGAGGCACCGGCCGAGGAGGTGGATTAACTCATTTTTGTCAAGTTTGGTCCTTAAGACTGATAAGGTTATCGAACCTCGGATTCAAGACGAACAGTGCGGATTCCGTCCCGGCCGTGGAACAGTGGACCAGCTCTTTACCCTCGCAAGATTACTGGAGGGGTCCTGGGAGTTTGCCCAACCAGTCTACATGTGCTTTGTGGACTTGGAGAAGGCTTTCGACCGGGTCCCTCTGGGGGTTTTGTGGGGGGTGCTGCGGGAGTATGGGGTGCCGGACCCGTTGGCACGGGCCATCCGGTCTCTGTACGCCTGCAGTAGGAGCTGTGTTCATATCCTCGGTAGTAAGTCAGACACGTTCCCGGTGGGTGTTGGTCTCCGCCAGGGCTGCCCTTTATCACCGGTCCTGTTCGTGACTTTCATGGACAGGATATCTCGGCGCAGCCAGGGGGCGGAGAGGATCCGGTTCGGGAGTCTCGGGATCGCCTCTCTGCTGTTCGCAGATGATGTGGTCCTGTTTGCCTCCTCGGACCGTGACCTCCAGCATTCACTGGGGCGTTTTGCAGCCGAGTGTGAAGCGGCAGGGATGAGAGTTAGCACCTCCAAATCTGAGGCCATGGTGCTCTGCCGGAAACCGGTGGACCGCTCCCTCCAGGTGGGGACAAACTGCCTACCCCAAGCGAAGGAGTTCAAGTATCTCGGGGTCTTGTTCACGAGTGAGGGTAAGGTGGAGCGTGAGATCGATAGGCAGATCGGTGCGGCTGCAGCAGTAAAACAGGCGCTGTACCGGTCCGTCTTGGTGAAGAGGGAGCTGAGCCGGAAGGCGAAGCTCTCCATTTACTGGTCGGTCTACGTTCCAACCCTCACCTATGGTCACGAACTCTGGGTCGTGACCGAAAGAACGAGGTCTCGGATACAAGCGGCCGAAATGAGCTTCCTCCGTAGGGTGGCCGGGCTCAGCCTTAGAGATAGGGTAAGGAGCTCGGACATCAGGGGGGAGCTTGGAGTCGAGTCGCTGCTCCTTCGTGTCGAAAGGAGTCAGCTGAGGTGGTTCGGGCATCTAGTCAGGATGCCTCCTGGACGCCTCCCATTAGAGGTTTTCCAGGCATGTCCAACTGGTAGGAGACCCCGGGGAAGACCGAGGACACGCTGGAGGGATTATATCTCCCGGCTGGCCTTGGAACGCCTCGGGGTCCCCCAGGATGAGCTGGAAAGTGTTGCGGGTGAGAGGGAAGCCTGGGTCGGCCTGCTGAACCTGCTGCCACCGCGACCCGACCCCGGATAAGCGGCCGAAAATGGATGGATGGATGGATAACTAATATTGAATTACTAGTAAATATCTTATTGTGGAAAACAATTAGCTATTTTTTTGCAAAACAAAACAGAATGAGTGCCGATGTGTGAGCATCAGGCTGTTTGTCTTGACCTGCAAATACATGAACTGTTGGGCTTTAAAAGTGATCGCTGATAGCTTAAAATAGTGATAGCTTAAAGCAGCAAATCCCATTGTGAAAAGCACGCAACATATTTTTCGCCGCTCTCTGTCTCTCTCTGTCCACTGTGTGCTCACCTGTGTGCGACACAGAGAGCAGAGAAGTAGACGCCTCCATGTAGAGACAGAAATGACATGCTGTCGTGTAGATACGATCAATGACATACGGCCGTTTAGTTTGTTTAATAACAGAACAATGTGTAGACCTGTTCTATAGGAAGGAGAACCTTAAATAACTTCTGTTATTTGGCGCTGTAGAAAAAATTACAGAGGGCCGGGGGGGTTCTTCAGGTGGGCGCGCCGTTAATACAACTGTTAGGCTACGTCGATATATACCAACATCTGTTGGACATTATGAGAAGTCACGACCAACCCGTGACCACTAGAGGGCCTTTCTGCATCGTCTGCCGGCCGCGATAACTTCCTTTTCCGCCGTGCGCGCAGACCTCGCGCAGTCATCACTGAGGCGAGGATAAACTAAGTTTAACTTCTGCATCGTTATGTTATTACTCGGGCAATATGATTTGTATTGTTTCAGATGCGCACCCCTTCCGCGACTGGAAGGAACGGTTCATACTGATTATATCAAAATGATACATCGGAACTCCAGACGCGAGTCCGGACCCATAGTTCATCATCTATTAACCCTCTGGGATCTGAGGTCATTTTCTTGAATTTACATCATTTCTTAAATTCCACTTTTTAAAGGCACTTTCATATGATACATATGTGTTGTATATCAAAAATTGCAGAACAATCTCAGCTCTCTATATAATGAGGCACCATTGTCCTAAGGCACAAGTGTAAAGGGATAATATGGCCCTAAAGCTGAAAAATGTAAACTCGATTTTTGAAATTCTTCATATCTCTTGTGAAAATATACCTTTACTCATGTGGACAAACTGCTAGCAAATTGGTTTACCAAAGGTTTTAGGTTCACAAAAGCAGTGGAATATATGAATAAAATGGTAGATACATGCAAATAAATGTCTAAAACCTCATTTTGTATTATCGTTTTTTGAGTAGAAATAATGTCTGTCTTTCACCAAAATGATAAAATGGGACTGAGGAATGGCTTCATACTGCAGATCAAGCTTCATGGGGTGTGAGCAAATGAAAAATGAACATTACAACAGTTTTTGTTTTCAAACCAAATTGGTATTATATGGTGGATGTACTAGAGTGGCTGGCGTTGTGGCCGGCGGTGGTGATCTGGTGGCAGGCAGAGATGCTGCATGTTGCCCACTGGACCCTGGCAGCTGTGAATCCTCTCTGTAAAATAAATTACTACTAGTATAATACTAATTTACTAATAATACTAATATACTAATAAGTTCACTGAAAGAAAGTTACGATTACGCACCAAAACACGTAACGGAGATCCAGCAGGGACTATGCTAACGGCATGAGCTAAATGTGCTAACGTTGCTAATGTAAACAAACTAACGATAGTTAGCGTTACGTCTTACAAACACGTAACGGAGATCCAGCACTACTAGTCAGTATTAAGTTAACTGAAACAAAGTTGACGGTGATAGTGACGATGCAGTCTTACGGACACGTAAGACGACATCCAGCACGGCATGCTCAACGTTAGCACATGAGCTAAATGTGCTAACGTAGCTAACGTAAATATGCTATTGCAAAACAAAGGTTACTAAATACACTTACCCAGGGCGAGAATAGGACGCGGAAGTGGGACGTCTACTGATTCCGGTAGAATTTAAACCATATCTCTGTGCTGTATTATCGCGAAGATATTAATTTAATAAAAGCGTAAACATCATAGCCCGCTCCGAAGCGGGGGCGGACCCGGAAGGTTTTTAAACTTCGTCCCTTTTCATAATCAATACGATTAACTTTTTTCAGGACTTTTTTTCTACTCTTTTGTGATCGCTTTTTTTTTTTTACATGCCATACTGACTTTTGGGGGATTTACTATACAATGACTTTTTACTGACATACTACACAGACATTTTTTGGCATACACTGACTTTTTTGACATACTATACAATACCAAGGGGTTTTGGGGATTTTTATTCTACATCCTATGCTACAACTTTTCTTCATTTTTTTTCCGACATGCTATACTATGACTTTTTTGTGAACTTTTTATTTCTCCCACCCGACTTCAATAGAAGTTACTGATAAAATCTCAGACACAATTTCATAACTTTCCACACACAAACTGCTTTATTACTCTGTGACGGGACACACACTTCACACACATAAAGGTAATGTAGCGTACGGGTGTTAAACATTCTCTCCACTCCGACAATAACAGCAGGACCCGACTCACAATACACACAAAGATGCAGCGCACAAAGCCCAGCGTGGAGACACACACACACACACACACAGTGAGCAGGTGATTGGACACGGACACACACACACACCTCCTGTTGGTCAGATTTCCAGTTTACATTCAAGTTGGTAGACATTTCTCAAGGCGTGTGATCCTCCTCTTCATATATTCTCTTTCAGAGCAGCTTGAGGGGTTTACATTGATTTATGGACTGAAAGTGCTGGAGAACAACAAAAATACACAAAAGCTGAACGTCACCCACCTCGGCTTCAACTAGGAGGTTATAAAATAAACTCCATTTCAGGACTAAAACTTTAATACCTATTCAGCACATAATAAGGAGTGCTTATATATATATATATATATATTAAGTATATAATAATTTTTATTGGGGATCTGGAAAGTACCTCAGCACCGATAGTTCGTTGAAACGACCCGCCCTCAAAGTACGCAAATCTTCTCCGTCATTATCTAAAAAATAGAAGACCTTCCTGAAAGTACCCGTGACCTCACACCTTAAAACCACATCTTCCACCTCCGATGACGCTACTTTGACGCGTTTGCAGCGGACCGGCGCGCCGTGCGTAGCGGCCTCCGGCCTCGTTGGGTCGCAGCCCGCTGCCCGAGGGCTCAGGCGGCCTCTCGGGGGCGCACGGGGGTCACGTGCTCCAGCTGGCCGGAGTCGGACACGTCGTAGCTGGTCTTGTACTTGGCCAGGATCTTCATCAGTGGGCGGAGCTTCAGCCACCACTGCTCCTTAGGGATCCTGTGGCTGAGGAGACAAACACACAACTCACACTCTGGAAAAACATTCTGTACAATGTACTTTTTAACCCTCTGGGGTCTACCATCACGCTAGCGTGTTATACATAGTTTAATTAAAAAAGAAAATCATATCTCCGCGAAAATACGGCGCAGAAAAAATAATCCGCTACTGTTAGAACCGCCAAACTCTGCAGTTTCCGGCCCCCTCCTCTGTGTCCTTCTGTGTGGCTGTAACGTAAACTGACACTCCTTTCACCGTGATTAGTCAATTCAGGTGTCCGTCAAAAAAAGTTGTGACTCAGGAACACTCAGGAAATCCCTAAGGCCCTCCCCACCCAGCTACGCTGCAAAGGACCTAGGATACAATAACCTACACACCTGAGGTTTATATATACATGCTGTAGTTTACAGTCAGACAGAAGCTAGAGATCATGGAGAGAACACAGTTCACAACAGAGGAGGACGTTGCAGCAATTTTGGCCAGCAGCGATGAGGACGGAGGAGCGTCAGACAGGCCCTGAAGGCTTCGACTCCTGGAGAGGATTATGCCGAGAGAAGGGATGCACTGGAGGATGGGTACGTGTATTTACTAACTCAACTTTGTTTTGGCATATTTACGCTAGCACAGTGAGCACATTTAGCTGGTCCCGATCCCTTCGGTGGTTTTCCCCGGTGCCCGAGTCTGATTCTGAGACAGGGCTGGCTGTTGGGGAGCTAGCAGGGAGCTAGCGCTAGCTCCGCGAGCTAACGGGAGATAGCTTGCTACAGCGGGGACACCACTGGAGGTAGTATCAGCTTATTACCCGACTGCATCGTCAATATCACTTAGTACCAACTAGTGCTGATCTTCGTTACGTGTTTGTAAGACGTAATGCTAACTATCGGTATGTGTTTATACATTAGCAACGTGGTAACGCACTAACATGCTAACGTACCGTTTAGCTCGTGCCCGGAGCTCTGTCACTGTTTTGTTGTGTAATCGTAACTTTCTTTCATTGAACTTAGTACTGACTGGTAGTCATTTATGTTACAGAGAGGACTCACAGCTGTCAGGGTCCAGTGGACAACATGCAGCTTCGCTACAGCCACCTGCACCTATGCTATCGACGTGGAAGACTGAAGGCCTGAGCCCTGTTTACGAGGTAATGTACACAGCTAAGCTACACATGTACACCTGTTGAACTGTTCAAACTACTAACTAGTAGTCATTTATTTTACAGAGAGGATGCACCACCACCAGCCCCTCTAGCACAGCCATCCCCACCAGCCCCGGTCTGTTTTCTATTTCTGAACATGTATATGTGTAAATATTGTTTTATTCATGAATAATACATATTTTATTTGAAAACCAAACATGTTGTGATGGTAATTTTTCATTTGCATACACCCCATGAAGCTTTATCTGCAGTATGAAGTCATTTCTCAGTCCCATTTCTATCATTTTGGTGAAAGGTGTGACAGGCCACATTTCTGCTCAAAAAACGATAATATTTTTTGGGGTTTCAGACATTTATTTTCATGTTTCTAGCATGAATTCACATATTTCACTGCTTTTGTGAACCTAATACCTTTGGTAAACCAACTTCTAGCACCAAAACGTTTTGTCAACATGAGTAAAGGTATGTTTTCACAAGATATATGAAGCATTTTTAAAAATCTAACTTTAATTTTTCAGCTTTAGATTCATATTATCACTTTATACTTTTGCCTTATGGCAATTGTGCCTCATTATATAGATAGCTGAGATTGTTCTGCAATTTTAGATGTAACACATGGGTATGTATCTTATATGCAAGTGCCTTAAAAGGAGACTTTAAGAAATTATGTAAAATCTAGAAAAAGGCTAAGACCCTGAAGGGTTAAAGACTTTATGATTTTCTTTTTTTTATGGGATAGTATACTATGACATTTTTGTGACATACTAAAGTTTTTATAACATATTACACGTATTATGCTTTGACATATTTACAAATAAATACAAACTCCTATTTCATCCCTACTAAGGCTTTTTAAATGTCATGACATATTACAGGGTTCATACACATGTAGACCAATGGATTTCATGACTTTTTCATGACTTTAAACCAAAACATGAGCAAACATTTAGTGAAATCTGGGT
>JBAMJR010000223.1:122500-190000 GCA_038501785.1 Myoxocephalus aenaeus
CATCTTCTAATCTAGAGCATCTTGTGTTTACACAACAAACGAGAACTCTTGAAGATGTCAAAGATAAACTCTGAGCGGGCGAACCACTCAGCTGATGTTGGTTTAAATAAATAACAGTTAAAAAAAACAGAGTTTTTTTTTTTTTTTTACCCATTAAAATCTATTTGTATTGTTTGCATGTGCTGAAGGACGCAAGCAAAGGGAGGATTAAACTGAGACCATGAAGATGCAGCTGTGTGTGTGTGTGTGTGTGTGTGTGTGTGTGTGTGTGTCTGCAGGCTGGCTCTCTCCAGGTGATGGGGGCTTTGGCTTCTCATTGGCTGATGGGAGGCTTGGGGAGGGAGTAGAGCAGGGTGGGTGGGTGGGTGGGCGTCACCCTGGCTGACACCGAGCCTTGTTGACGGATAAAGATAAAGACTGGCGCGGTGGGGGGGGGGGGGGGGGGGGGGGGTCTCCAGGGGCCGTGTGTGTGGGGTCCATGCTTCCTTTTAAGGACAAGAATGTAACGAGGGCCGGGCCCGGCCTTCGACTGCATGCGGACTCTTCTCCGACTCCGAGCCGAGCGGACGGCACCCGTCGCCGTGCACGCGCCCTCACACACACACACACACACACACACACAGAGCGTTTGCATAAACATGCCACAACACACGGCGCCGCATGCCCCGCCCACTTACCTGGGACCTCCGCTGACCAGCTCGCCTCCAACAACAACAACCAGCCTCAAGGGGTTTCTCTGAAGCAGTGTGTGTGTGTGTGTGTGTGTGTGTGTGTGTGTGTATGGATCCTCCTGACCTCTCAAGGTGGCCGATACCGACTCAAATAGCTGCTCAAGTCTCTGTTTGACAACAAGCACGTCAGCTGTTTGCTCCGTCAACAAGTCATAACAAGACAGTGGAGCTCCAGAAGACTCGTGCTGCAGAATGACTCATGAGTCTTTGTTCCCTTAGCTGCTGGTGCATGATTTATTATCTAAATCATGTGTTTTATTTTGTTTTTACAAATGACGCTGATGCTGCTTTACACATAAAAGAGGGAGGCATAGAGATTCATAATTCATTGGAGAGATAAAAGCCCAGTTTATTTTTTTTAAAGTTAATAAGACTAAGGCTGAATAAGACTAAGATTCAAAGATATATATTTTTAGAAAAGTGTCTTTTTTTAAGGATGTGTCTCCGGTCTGAGTTTAGATTTTTCGTTTTCATACTTCTCCTGTGTGCCGCACCAGTAAGCATCGTCGGCCACCAGTACGATGTGGTTTAGTTTAAAGCGCCGGGGTTTTAAGTCTGAAACACGTCACGAGTGTCCGCTCGGCTGCGTGCACACAGAAAACATGGCCGCCATCAGTCTTTCTCCCTCAGTGTCACGTGAAACTCGTCAAACAGAGAATCCACCGTCTGGCTGCGGATCGGCGAAGCCCCGAAAGTCTCGACCGGCCCGATGATGACGATGACGATGACGACGGTGGTCTGTGACTACGAACGCACGCACGCAGGAAGAACACTCGAACGCAGCCACACTTACGTCAGTAATGGCGTTCAGCGCGGTGTCTGAGCCAATGCTGAGGTCGGAGCCGGGTATGTTGTTGGAGACGGTGGCGGGGACCATGACCATGGGCACGCACAGCTCGCTGTGCTGGGCCCGCCCGGCCGAGAGCTCCAGCAGTCCCACGTAGGCCTGCAGCGGCGAGAGCCAGCAACACGCATTGGTTGTGGGGGGGGGGGGGGGGGGGGGGGTGGAAAGTGAAGAGGCCTAACGCTGAAGTCTTTACAAGGACGAGAGGACAACTGGACCCTGGTAATGCATAATGTGTGCTGCATGGATGCATTCAACGTGGAGGATCACGGAGGGACGACATGAACTCGTGGCTGGGCCCTGAGGGAGGCGGGGCCTGTTGGTGGGAGATGGATGGATAAGAGGCAGCAATGGCGAGAGACGAGAGAGGTCTGGGAGGAGAAGCCAAGGGGAGAGAGCCGGGCCGAACAGGGAGGACAGAGAGACTCAGACGACGAGGGGGGAGTTACTTTCTGGCCAAGCTGCACACAAATAACTCTGTTTTTGTATTAATTTGGTTGATCTATTGATACATTTGTCATGGAAGTTCCATTTCCAAGGCCAAAATGTAACATTTAGTATCAGTCTTTGGGAGGTTCCCGATTATATAAAAAGGGTTTTGGATGCGTTGCAGCTCGGCCATGAACTCGTGACCATATATGGACAGACAGGAAAGGGAGCCTAGAACATTTAAATGTGTCTTCATTGTGTTGTAAAAACATGAGACATGTTTTTGTCCAAAATCAGTGAAATCAGAAACGTTAAACAACACATGATGCATTTAAAAAGAGAGACTTCTTAATAATGCTGCACGGCAGGAACAATTAAATGATTACTCACATTTCATGGGATTATTAGGAGCTATGTTGAATTATAAAAACAAGATTTTTTTTAAGATTTTGGCACACAGAAAAGGGGGATTGAGCGAGCTGGGGTTTTTTTTTACGTCATAAAACGTACCTCAAATCCTCCGATGACCAGCAGAGCGTTGATGTTGTGGATCTTAATCTGCTCGGCAATCTTGTCCAGATGTTTGCCTGGAAGAGTGCTAGCATGTGAAGAAAAGGAAATAATCGTTGTTTTTATTGAGAGATTTTATGTAATTATGTATGGTTTAAAATGAATGAGCTACATAGAACGTCTTTTTCATTGACATACACATTCACGAACGATATCTAGACTACAATCACTGCTGATGGCTTTAACGTCACACATCCAGCGCTCTTTTATTCCGCGTTCTTTTAGTCCCCTGAACTCACCGCTTGGTGCCCAGCAGGGAGCCCCCTTGGCCGGTCCAGCCGCCGACATCGCCCCATTTGATCTCCTTGATCTGATTTGAAGAAGGACACGGGACAATTTCAGAAGGATTCCCGTCGTTCATTCCTTTGTGCAAACCTTCACCTCAGACCTGCAGACGTCCCGAACCTGTTGAGTATTCTGTGGACTAGACTAACTGGGAACCGGCTTTCAGAATAAAAGATATGGCTAAGGAATTTCTTTCAAAACTTGGGAAACTAAAACCCAAATGATCTGCGAGGCGACGGCGTATTTAAGGATTGCATGCACACAAAAAAACATTTAAAAGAAGATTAAGGGGGTAAATATAAGAGATAAAACAAAAACATAAAAAACAAAACTATTCTTTGAGATTAAAGTCACAAATTTAAACAAAAGTAAAAACTGTTGTTGTTTTTTTGTTTATGAACCAGAAGGCTTCACTTTGCACCATGAATCCTTTTAGTAACGTGAACCAGCTCCACATTGTAATCACGATCATAAACAACCAAGACCGTGTGTGTGTGTGTGTGTGTGTGTGTGTGTGTGTGTGTGTGTGTGTGTGTGTGTGTGTGTGTGTGTGTGTGTGTGTGTGTGTGTGTGCGTGGCATAAAAGCTGTGGGAGAGGAGTAATTGGCTTACACTAAGTAGCATGTTTATCTGGACACATTTAGTCTCATCACTGCAGAGAGAGGAAAGGGATCGCCTCCTGCTATTGGTCCGTTACTCACTATGACATCACTATGACATCACTATGACATCACTATGACATAATTCAGTTTTAAGGGAGCTTATATTCGATGATATAGACAAGATGATTTTGAATTTGCTCCTGGAATCACGGAGGCATAATAAAAATAAAAATAAAAATACAAAATAAATAAAATAAATAAAATAAATAAAATAAATAAAATAAATAAAATAAATAAAATATATTTTTTGAAATACAGTTAAATTAATAAAACTTTCTGTAAAACATTTATTTTAAATACATCTATATCAATTAAAACACATTTAAATGTAAAACAAATTAAAAAATAATAATATATTCTATTTTTTAATAATATATTCTATTTTTTGAAATACAGTTAAATTAATAAAAATTTCTGTAAAACATTTATTTTAAATACATCTATATCAATTAAAACAAATTTAAATGTAAAACAAATTAAAAAATAATAATATAGAGAGACAGAGAAAAGACAGAGCGGGCTGAAAGATAAATTGGCTCGTCAGCGGTGTAAAGTTCAGGTGAATAAGATTCTGTTGGTACTTGAGTAACCTAGCAACAACAGCTACAGTTAACACATAGGGTGACTAATATTTATTTAAGGTGAACGAACTCCTCATGCACTTGAGTTCTCACAAGACTTTGACTATTGACCAAGATCACATCTCAGATTTCATTACTGGATTGAGCCTTCGGCGCTAGTTTATTAAACGTGTTCTGAAGAACTTTTTTTGCACGGTTGTTTGCACATGATGCAGATGTTTCACAAAGTGATTTTAGATGCTAAAGTATGTGAAATAACCAAAACACAATATTGTTCTTAAAATAAATATTATCTGAAAAAAGCACAAAAAAAATAATTCTGAATCGTTTTCAATTTGGAGAAAATGTCATTAATTTTGGACCAAACTTAGCTGGTTTGAATCCTACTTGAAGGACCGGCAATACTTTGTGTCGGTAGCTAATAACACATCAGAGTTGACTAGATGACATGTGGTGTTCCCCAAGGCTCGATACTGGGGCCTCTTCTGTTCAACATGCGTCGCTGAAACCATTAGTTGACGGACAGAATATGAATCAACTTCAACTCTGATGATTAACGGTTTAAGTAATTTGTTAATAAGCAAAACGTTCTCTTTTTGCAGCTTTTAAACTGGAAGTTGTAACTTTGATGCTTTTCTCTATTTTTATATGACTCATTGGGAATCTTTGAGTTTTGAACTGTCAGCGTGTGACAAGCCCCTCCCCTTTCCCTCTGACAAGCCCCTCCCCTTCCCTTTTGACAAGCCCCTCCCCTCTCCTCTGACCTGCCCCTTGTAGAATCCCTCGAAGCCGTCGCTGACCGCGAACATTTTGTGGCCCTCGGTGATTCCCACTCTGACGGCCGAGCGCACGGCGGCGTTCATGCCGGCCGCCGGGGCGCCGACGTTCAGCACGGCCACGTTGAAGGAGCTCTGTGGATGGTGAGAGAGAAGCAGTCACACACACACACACACACAGTACACACACTCAGTAAAACACACAACACACACATGGTGGAGAAAGCAGCAAAACCCTGGCACTCGCATACAGTTCGGCCGTATGTCATGAAGAAGCCGCATGCCGCTAAAAGAGACGCAGCGAAGCAGCAGCGGCGGCCTTCAAGCCCCCTCATGTCAAAGTGCTACGAGGTGAAGCCCATGAGGTTGTGTGTTCATGACCCACACTCAGCCACAAAGTCTCCATTGGTGTGCTGGGCATGAATGATGGATTAGGCCTTGAAAGTATTCCTCTTCTTCTTCGCTAGGTCCCGCCCCCTCGAACGCAGACTGGCCAATCGTAGCTTAGCATCGGGTAGTTCTAAAATTACTTATTTTCTCAAAGGAGTTTTGGTGTATTTGGAGTAAGGAATATACTCTTAAACAAAAGGGTCTCTCTCTGTGGGGTCCTTACCATAATACTGTCAGATATGTATCATAAATTGTATTTGAGTTTTTCCAAAAATCGGATAATATTTACAAAAGGGGAGTGCAGTTAGTGGCAGTGTGGGCTCCATGGTAATGTGGGGGCGGAGCTTAGCGAAGAGTCGATTGAGGACACGGTTCGGATTTAAGAACATACAAAGACAACGTGGAGAAGCTCAAAATGGAAAGGCGAATATAATATTCTGAATATTGTTTACATAGTTATGATTTAGAAAAGGAAGTGTTTGATAAAATAAGTGGTCGTCTCTATTTTTAGACCAGGTTCTTGTCGACAACAGCATTCAACACTAGTGTACTGAGCGTTCTAGCATGTCTTCTTTAATAAAAAAATAAAAAAATACACTATTCTCCACAGCTACAATGACTTGAATTCCGTAATTCTTTGAAAATAGTTTGAAAAACTTGTTTTTTTTAACCTTTTCTTGAGAAAAGGCAATACATAATCAAATTCTTTAGCGTTAAAACATTTAAAAATCATTGGGATGTGCATTCTTTCCCATAATAATAATAATAATATTAGTGTCTGCTGCATCTCCTCAATGCGTTTACAATAATTCCAGTGTGCTACTAAGTGAATCAAAACAGTTTGATTCCCCAATCAAGAGACTCTTACGTCATATTTTAAAACCCCCAAACCAGAGCTCCCACATCCACTGACGCGTGGAAGCCCGTCCAGTTTGAGTTACGAATCAGCAAAGACACCTTCGGGCCCCTAAAGAGCCGTAAGGAGGATCTGCTTCAGGTGCGTCTGAAGCAGATCGCGGCCCGCCAGGGAGGCTGGCGGCAGCGGCGCCTGATGCTCTTTGCACAGCAAGCAAACACAGGCAGAGCGACGGATCACGAGCACCGGCACCGTCATTTTGCGGCACCGCGTTTAACATATCAACAGATGTTGCTTTGTCTCTGGAAGAAAATTTTAAAAAAGGCCTCCTAGAAGTTTAGAGAGAGATACTATTCAATTTGATCTCAGCATGAAGGGATTAGAAGCCAACGTGAGCCCTCGAGACGGCCACAATAAAAAAAAACAGGCTCTGTTAGTGTCACAAAAAGACTGCAGCACCCACAAGGCACCTGACCAGGAAGTACCTTGCGTTACCGTACAAATCTCACGAGCCGCTGGAGGAGAGATACATTGGAAGAGTTACATTTGATGGGAATCGATCGTGTGACTGAAATAACGGTTTCATTATCAGTTCACTGCTTTTACTTACATTTGGAAGCTCAGAGTCGGCTTTCCGGTAGGAGAGGAGTCGGTAGGTGCTCAGGTTGTTTTCAAAGCTACTGCAGATCACAGACGTGGAGAACAGAAAATAAAGTTAGCCAACGTAGAAAACACCCAGCGGATGTCACTTCTGATGCTGTGGAGGAGAAAGCCGTTGGAATCGGAGCAAGAAATACATATTTTACATCACTCAGGACCTCTTTATTTAAGCATGAAACTAAATCAATAACCAGAAGACGTTGGAGTCAAAATTAAATTAAAAAATACCTTCCACGCAGTCTCACTGCCTCTTCAAATTTCTTCTCATCCATGGCCTTCTGAACCTCTTGGGTCTGATACATAGAAGAGCTTAAATTATTAATACTCTGAATCCGTCTGTTATCAGAAACGGTTGAGGCTCACATGTAGTGGAGCAATCTCAACAATGCACACACACACACACACACACACCCTCTTACCATCTGCACACACTCCATAAGTGGGAGTCGAACCGCCTGGTTGCCAACCAGAGACACAACGCAGGCCGGGGTGGTGGCCGAGGCCTCCAGTAACGCCAGCACCGCCTCCACGCCCATGCGACTGGCCTGCAAGGGTCAAAGGTCGTCTAAAAGGTCAATACTGAGCAGCAGGGTGCTGGCAGTGTAAATAAGAATATAGAGTATCTCATTTTGACCAGCCTCACAATCTAGAGAAGTTCACGTTCATGTTTTTTTTAAAGATATGGTGACTTACCAGGATCCTGTCAAAGGCAGAAGGGGTCCCACCCCTCTGCACGTGGCCCAAGATGGTGACCCTGGTGTCAAAGCCCAGGCAGCGAACAACCAGCTGGGACGATAGAATATACATTATTATATATTATTATCACCTGTCAGTGTGATTAAACAAAAGAGTCGTGCCATGAAAGTCCGTTCTTACTAAACTCGGCCATCTAATATAACATTCATTCTTTTTAAGAACTTGAAATAAAACAATTTTAGGAAAATGCAGGGATAAAAAAATTAAAAAAGGGACCATACAATTACAAGCATAAAAAACAACAGAAGAAGAAATCATGCAAAACGCATCCTGTCATGTGCATGCAGAAAACAAAAAAGGGTGCAAAGGGACGACATGGAAAGAGGAATCAAGAAATATAAAGGAAGGAGTGGATGTTTGAGAAAAGACATGCTTCTGAAGGAGAGTTTGTGAGTCCGTGACTGGACGTCTCCACTGTACTTACATCCTTGATATAATCAGGAGTTATTGCCTTGTTGTGGGAATCTATGGCTCCCTCAGACACAATAATAATGTTCAGCCTTTTCTTATCAGCGCGGTTCTAGAGGGATGCAAGAGAAGCAAAAGCAGTTGAGGAACATGACAGAAAACGTTTGGCATCGCCAAAAGCTGGATCCCGTGATGGAGGATAACCTCAGATCAACTACTGATACACCTTCACGTCTTTAAAAAACTATTATAATTACACCAGCGGCATTTTGGACATTTAGTTGGTTGTGTTTCTGCAGCAGACACTGGCCACATTGTGGGGGAAAACGTTTTTTCTTTGCCTTTTTTTCTTCTCCACAGCAGTGTTACAGGCTGCTTAAAGGCACATTCCTGCCACCGATTGTCAGTCAGTGGAACTCCGTGCAACTGAGGGGCCTCGTATCGACCCCTCACCGACATGGAGAGAGGCCAACGCTTGATGCCAGGAATCTAGCAGCGCCAACATGCCAACACAATCCAAAATGAAGCGGCCTGAAAGACCGGTTTTCTCACATGTTGTTGCGGCCGCAGCTCATTCCGATGTATTCTGATGTATTCTCTACTATTGACGGTAAATATGGAATAGAATCCCTCTAGAATGTGGCAGGTGTCTGGACAACAGAAAACGCTGTGCTGTATCTCTGCTATCCCCCACTTGGTCCAGCGTCTGGCTTCCCCTCTGCGTCAGTCTGAAGCTGAGCGCTACTCACATCCTTCACAAAACCACTGCTAATGGGTTGTCCTTGTCTGTCAATGGCTCCTTCGGCAACTATGATTATGTTCAACCTGGAACCTCGAGACCGACTCTGGACGGTAGCAAACACACCCAGCGCATCAGATCTACTGAAACGTAGTACCAGATTATGAAAAATGTAAAAGACATCTTTAAAAACAGCCAATATCTGATAAATTAGTTATCTATCTATCTATCTATCTATCTATCTATCTATCTATCTATCTATCTATCTATCTATCTATCTATCTATCTATCTATCTATCTATCTATCTATCTATCTATCTACTTAGTTAAATCAATAGATAAATAGATAACTAACTAGCTATCTACTTAGTTATCTATCTATCTATCTATCTATCTATCTATCTATCTATCTATCTATCTATCTATCTATCTATCTATCTATCTATCTACTTAGCTAGTTAGTTAGTTAGCTAGCTAGCTAGCTAGCTGGCTATATATCTATTTAAAAGTGGATAAGAGAGTTGACCTTTACAGTTCAACGGTTAGAGTTCATGCAAATCAACATAGTTTGTGTGATGTGTACATGATTCAGCATGTGCCTGTTTTAGCAGAATCTGTCAATCTTTGTTTTCCTGTGTGTTGATTGGGTTGTCCTGAAACTAACAGCCAATCCAATTTCATTCTCAGGTAGAGGGGCGGGACTTAAGCGAATCAAGAGATATCATGTATTAGAGGAAGAGCTAGTTACTGTTGAGTGAACTGTAAATATTGTATGAGAGCAATAATGTTCATAACATAGTGGCTGAAGACCAGTTATCCAATGGTGTGGACTTATGTGATCTACAAGAGGTAAATACACGTTGTTTTCTATACTTTATGACTAAATGTTATATTGTAAAACAATGTTGTGTTGCTAATCGCGAGTAGCATTAGCATAAATCGCGATTAGCATAAATAGCAATTAGCATCAGTATGAGTAGCGATTAGCATAGGTAGCGATTAGCATTAGCATAATATGGTTAGCTCTGCATGTGAAGCCAGTTGTTAAGGCAAGCTATTGCTAAAGTGTCATGAAGTAGCATCTGGACTGATTTAGCTGATTTAGCTTATGTGACGCAGGAGACGGACGTGTGTGACTGAGAGGAAGGATCAGGAAAGCTCTTATGACCACGATGGAGAAGTGTCTGCCTGCCGACATCTCCTCCCCCTCCTAATATTCATTGATCCGTGAGTACTAACAAAGCGTGCTGTAGCTCCCGAGCTACGACTCAGGGTTTACCGTACATTGATGTTAAAGATGCTGCTAGAGGTAACCAATGACAATGTGCAAAAGACTTGGAGTTCCAGAGGGATTCAGAATTATTTTGGGTTTTGTTGACATTGCGTAGTATCTCTATATTAATATTGTCTTTTATAAGGGATCTGCATGTCATTGTGTTTGGTGCACACGTGCTAATAAATATTATTTTAAGGTATTCTTTATTCATAGTACTCTTAATAATGGAGTATTCTTTATTCATAGTACTCTTAATACTGGGGTATTCTTTATTCATAGTACTCTTAATAATGGAGTATTCTTTATTCATAAAGTACTCTTAATAATGGAGTATTCTTTATTCATAAAGTACTCTTAATAATGGAGTATTATTTATTCATAAAGTACTCTTAATAATGGAGTATTCTTTATTCATAGTACTCTTAATACTGGGGTATTCTTTATTCATAGTACTCTTAATAATGGAGTATTCTTTATTCATAAAGTACTCTTAATAATGGAGTATTCTTTATTCATAAAGTACTCTTAATAATGGAGTATTATTTATTCATAAAGTACTCTTAATAATGGAGTATTCTTTATTCATAGTACTCTTAATAATGGAGTATTATTTATTCATAGTACTCTTAATAATGGAGTATTCTTTATTCATAGTACTCTTAATAATGGAGTATTCTTTATTCATAAAGTACTCCTAATAATGGATAATGGGGTATTCTTTATTCATAGTACTCTTAGTAATGGAGTATTATTTATTCATAGTACTCTTAATAATGGAGTATTATTTATTCATAGTACTCTTAATAATGGAGTATTATTTATTCATAAAGTACTCTTAATAATGGAGTATTCTTTATTCATAGTACTCTTAATACTGGGGTATTCTTTATTCATAGTACTCTTAATAATGGAGTATTCTTTATTCATAAAGTACTCTTAATAATGGAGTATTCTTTATTCATAAAGTACTCTTAATAATGGAGTATTATTTATTCATAAAGTACTCTTAATAATGGAGTATTCTTTATTCATAGTACTCTTAATAATGGAGTATTATTTATTCATAGTACTCTTAATAATGGAGTATTATTTATTCATAGTACGCTTAATAATGGAGTATTCTTTATTCATAGTACTCTTAATAATGGAGTATTATTTATTCATAGTACTCTTAGTAATGGCGTATTCTTTATTCATAGTACTCTTAATAATGGAGTATTATTTATTCATAGTACTCTTAGTAATGGCGTATTCTTTATTCATAGTACTCTTAATAATGGAGTATTCTTTATTCATAGTACTCTTAATAATGGAGTATTATTTATTCATAGTACTCTTAATAATGGAGTATTCTTTATTCATAGTACTCTTAATAATGGAGTATTATTTATTCATAAAGTACTCTTAATAATGGAGTATTATTTATTCATAGTACTCTTAATAATGGAGTATTCTTTATTCATAGTACTCTTAATAATGGAGTATTATTTATTCATAGTACTCTTAATAATGGGGTATTCTTTATTCATAAAGTACTCTTAATAATGGAGTATTCTTTATTCATAGTACTCTTAATAATGGAGTATTATTTATTCATAGTACGCTTAATAATGGAGTATTCTTTATTCATAAAGTACTCTTAATAATGGAGTATTCTTTATTCATAGTACTCTTAATAATGGAGTATTATTTATTCATAGTACTCTTAATAATGGGGTATTCTTTATTCATAAAGTACTCTTAATAATGGAGTATTCTTTATTCATAGTACTCTTAATAATGGAGTATTATTTATTCATAGTACGCTTAATAATGGAGTATTCTTTATTCATAAAGTACTCTTAATAATGGAGTATTCTTTATTCATAGTACTCTTAATAATGGAGTATTCTTTATTCATAGTACTCTTAATAATGGAGTATTATTTATTCATAGTACTCTTAATAATGGAGTATTCTTTATTCATAGTACTCTTAATAATGGAGTATTATTTATTCATAGTACTCTTAATAATGGAGTATTATTTATTCATAGTACTCTTAGTAATGGAGTATTCTTTATTCATAGTACTCTTAATAATGGAGTATTCTTTATTCATAGTACTCTTAATAATGGAGTATTCTTTATTCATAGTACTCTTAATAATGGAGTATTCTTTATTCATAGTACTCTTAATAATGGAGTATTCTTTATTCATAGTACTCTTAATAATGGAGTATTATTTATTCATAGTACTCTTAGTAATGGAGTATTATTTATTCATAGTACTCTTAATAATGGAGTAGTTAATGTCTCTTGGGTTTGTCAACGTTCAAGAACTGTTTTAAAAAGGTGTAAAATACAATCACAAGATAAAAGGACTTAATAAGAGGCACATGCCTTTTTATTTTTACTACCTAAATTCTATTGGAGGCACCGCCAGTTATTTCAGTTTTCAGAATAAGAGAGCAACGCTTGTAAGAACCATTATATCTGTGTGTACTGCGTGTGTGTGTGTGAGGAAAGTTGAGACGAACAACACACTAATGTGGTGCTCAACTTTTCCTGAAAGAGGAAAGTTGAGTATTATGATTTCTGCAGATTTGGTTTCATACAAGCTGTTGAGAAGAGAGTGAGAGAAGAGAGTGAGAGAAGAGAGTGAGTGAGAGCGAGAGAGGGGGGAGGGAGAGTGTAAGCCGTGTGTGTGTGTGTGTGTGTGAGCCGTGTGTGTGTGTGAGTGAGAGCCGTATGTGGGTGTGTCTGTTTACTGAGAGTAGCAGCTGGCTCTGTGGCGCAATGGATAGCGCATTGGACTTCTAGCATGTCTCATGAGACGATATTCAAAGGCTGTGGGTTCGAGTCCCACCAGAGTCGCTCTTTTACAAACATTTCTTCTTCATTAAAAAGTTATTTACTCTGTGCACTTCACATTCAATTACTTTTTAAACTTATTATATGTTCCTAAAATTGTCAGTGAAGCACAGAAAAAAAGTCACTTGGATGTATGTTTGTCTGAGTACGTGTATCCATGTTATATATAATATTACACATGTTAACTGATTTAGAGACGGTGAAACTTTAGTGTGTGCGTTTTTGTGTGAATTTGTGTTTGTTACCTCAGACAGTTTCTGACACATGTTGTCCTCCCAGCCGTCTTCAGGAGGCATTTCTGGGATAAAAACCCAGTCTGCTCCGCATGCCAGGCCACTGACCAGCGCCAGGTATCTACACAAACACACACACACACACACACACACACACGTTAACGGTAATTGGGGACTAGGGGTGACTTTATCCTCACCATGATCCCTAATATGTATGCTGATGCAGCTAATTTATATTTGTATTATCAATTAAATTGTCAATAAATAAAACAATTATACGATTACTATAAAAAGTTTTAAAAAATCCCACACATAATTTCCTAGAGACAAAAAATATAGCCCAAAACAGCCCAAAACTATGACATTATTGATGATTTAGTAAAAAATATATGACAATATATATTCAGAGTGGACCTTTTTTTCGTGGTTTGTTTGGTCATGGAGACGGAGAGCGCCGTAGCACATTTAACTCGCGTACATGCGCCCTTCTGTATACGTGGTTCTGTGTTCAAACCCCTCGAGCACAAAGTGGAGCGCCTACCCGCAGTGTCTGCCCATGACCTCCAGCACGAACGTCCTCTGGTGGCTGCAAAAAAGTGAGAACGTCAGAAACGGCGAAACCCCCCCCCAGTGGACCCGATCTGCCTGTCCTCACATCGCTCACCTCTGGGCGGTGGTCATGATGGCGTCCACCACCTCGATGATCCGGTGCAGCGCCGAGTCGGTGCCGATGGTCATGTCGGTGCCGCAGAAGTCGTTGTCGATGGAGCCGACCATGCCGACGATGTGGAGCACCGAGTTACTGCGGGCCGCCTCGTCGTCGATCAGACCTGTGAGACGAGAGAGAGGGAATAAACTCTCTTTACACCGAGACCATTCATAAAATAAGGAAGTACTCTTTCATCATTTCAGAAAGAGGGGTGGAGCATTTGTGGGATAATAGATAAAGTAAAGTGTGGCTTCGTTGTCAACTCCCTGACTCCTTTAAAAATAGATAAACACAGGGAGAGCACGAGCGTGCTGAGCTGTCGAAGAAAGGGCCAATAATTAACCATCAAAGAATCAGCAGATGATTTACAGACGCTTTTAGTTTCATTTTCCGCCTGTGCATTTGTGTTCCTCACGTCCAACGCGCATCAGTAAACACACATTAAACGCCCTCGCAATGCATTGTTGTTAATCATTCGTGTCTTGGAGGAAACGGGACATCGGCATAGTCTTTGAACTCACGCTAGACCTCAAGTTAGAACTCAAGTTAGAACTCAAGTTAGAACTCACGCTAGACCTCACGCTAGACCTCAAGTTAGAACTCGTGTTAGACCTCAAGTTAGAACTCATGTTAGACCTCAAGTTAGAACTCATGTTAGACCTCAAGTTAGAACTCATGTTAGAACTCAAGTTAGAACTCAAGTTAGAACTCAAGTTAGAACTCACGCTAGACCTCACGCTAGACCTCAAGTTAGAACTCGTGTTAGACCTCAAGTTAGAACTCATGTTAGACCTCAAGTTAGAACTCATGTTAGACCTCAAGTTAGAACTCATGTTAGATCTCAAGTTAGAACTCAAGTTAGAACTCAAGTTAGAACTCACGCTAGAACTCTAACTAGACCTCAAGTTAGAACTCACACCAGAACTCACGCTAGAACTCATGTTAGACCTCAAGTTAGAACTCATGTTAGACCTCAAGTTAGAACTCATGTTAGACCTCATGCTAGACCTCAAGTTAGAACTCATGCTAGACCTCAAGTTAGAACTCATGCTAGACCTCGAGTTAGAACTCACGCTAGAACTCAAGTTAGATTTATGATTTTCGATACAAGTGAAAATAAATCGACGAAATGATGGAAATGGAATCAGCGTCTCCGGAGTTATTATTCAACCCTTTGAACGTGCGAGTCAAGAAACGGAGTCCCGTAACGCGGCACAGAATAGGAACAAGAACAAGGAACCGGCCGCCACACCAGCGGACGAGCTCGCCTGACCTCTAGCTGACCTCTAGACGACCTGTAGACCCGCTCACCTTGCTGCAGCAGCTCCTCCAGCAGGCCGCTCCACTCCTCCCGGAACAGGTTGGCGCCGGTCAGGCTGCCGTCTCCGCCGATCACGCACAGGTTGGTGATGCCGCGCTGCACCAGGTTGTGCGCGGCCTTCAGGCGGCCCTCGCGGGCGCGGAACTCCTTGCAGCGGGCGCTGCCGATGACGGTGCCGCCCTGAGGGAGGGACGGCAGAGATCACGTTACACGAACTCGCGCTAGAACTCACGTTAGAACTCACGTTAGAACTCAAGTTAGAACTCAAGTTAGAACTCGCGCTAGAACTCACGTTAGAACTCTCGCTAGAACTCAAGTTAGAACTCTCGCTAGAACTCAAGTTAGAACTCAAGTTAGAACTCAAGTTAGAACTCAAGTTAGAACTCTCGTTAGAACTCACGTTAGAACTCTCGCTAGAACTCACGCTAGAACTCAAGTTAGAACTCACGTTAGAACTCACGTTAGAACTCAAGTTAGAACTCAAGTTAGAACTCATGTTAGAACTCAAGTTAGAACTCTCGCTAGAACTCTCGCTAGAACTCAAGTTAGAACTCAAGTTAGAACTCTCGCTAGAACTCACGCTAGAACTCAAGTTAGAACTCACGCTAGAACTCACGCTAGAACTCAAGTTAGAACTCACGTTAGAACTCAAGTTAGAACTCAAGTTAGAACTCACGCTAGAACTCACGCTAGAACTCAAGTTAGAACTCAAGTTAGAACTCAAGTTAGAACTCACGTTAGAACTCTCGCTAGAACTCACGTTAGAACTCTCGCTAGAACTCACGCTAGAACTCAAGTTAGAACTCAAGTTAGAACTCACGTTAGAACTCTAGCTAGAACTCAGGTTAGAACTCAAGCTAAACCTTAAGCTATAACTCGCGCTAGAACTCACGTTAGAACTCACGTTAGAACTCGCGCTAGAACTCAAGTTAGAACTCATGCTAAACCTCGCGCTAGAACTCGCGCTAGAACTCACGTTAGAACTCATGCTAAACCTTAAGCTATAACTCGCGCTAGAACTCACGTTAGAACTCACGTTAGAACTCGCGCTAGAACTCAAGTTAGAACTCATGATAAACCTTAAGCTAGAACTCGCGCTAGAACTCACGCAAGAACTCACGCAAGAACTTAAGTTAGAACTCATGTTAGAACTCACGTTAGAACTCATGCTAAACCTTGCGCTAGAACTCAATTTAGAACTCAGGTTAGAACTCAAGTTAGAACTCACATTAGAACTCACGTTAGAACTCACGCAAGAACTCACGTTAGAACTCAAGTTAGAACTCAAGTTAGAACTCACGTTAGAACTCACGTTAGAACTCACGCAAGAACTCACGTTAGAACTCACGTTAGAACTCACGCTAGAACTCACGCTAGACCTCAAGTTAGAACTCACGCTAGAACTCAAGTTAGAACTCACGTTAGAACTCACGTTAGAACTCACGCTAGAACTCAAGTTAGAACTCACGCTAGAACTCACGCTAGACCTCAAGTTAGAACTCACGCTAGAACTCACGCTAGACCTCAAGTTAGAACTCACGCTAGACCTCAAGTTAGAACTCACGCTAGACCTCAAGTTAGAACTCACGCTAGACCTCACACTAGACCTCAAGTTAGAACTCGCACTAGACCTCACGCTAGACCTCAAGTTAGAACTCACGTTAGACCTCACGCTAGACCTCAAGTTAGAACTCGCACTAGACCTCACGCTAGACCTCAAGTTAGAACTCACGTTAGACCTCACGCTAGACCTCAAGTTAGAACTCGCACTAGACCTCAAGTTAGAACTCGCACTAGACCTCAGGCAGAGACGGCAACCTGAGATCACGTTACACGCTTTTAGTTTTCCACTGAATACGATCCACTCTCAGACGATGGACGTCCGGCGTGGACGTCCGGCTCCGAGGTCTGATCTAATCACGGACTCGTTCGGCTCCGAGATAAAAGCCTCGTCGCCGAGTCCCGTCCCGTGATCAGAGAAGATGAAGAGGACTACGTTGTGAACTCGGGCTCGGGTCGTTTGTGGCTCACCACTTGCAGCATGCTGGAGACGCTTTCCCACGTCGCCTCTTTGATGTTGTTGTCTCCTCCGTCCACCATGCCCTGGTAGCCCTGAGAGGAAGAGACGCACCGGATCACTCAGCACTTCAGGGCCAAGTTTGGGAACTTATAATTACAAAAGTTTAACGTTTAAAAAAAAAAAATAATTACAAAAAAAAAAGGTTTTTAAAGTAAAAAAATAAAAATAAAACAGGGTTCATACACATTCTGACCAATGGATTTCCATGACTTCCATGACTTTTAACCAAATGTCCATGAGCAAACATTTAGTGAAATCTGGGTGTAAACAGTAAAAAGTGAGTAAATGTAGTATTTAAACTAACAATGAGAACACAAAGCATACAGTAAACCTTAAATGACTCAAATGAATGAGACAATAGTTTGATTAAAAGAATAAACATTTATATAGATGCCTGTATGTATGCCTGCTTATATTTTGAGCGTCTTTCTTTTAAAAGCATATTCATTATTTCAAACTCAGCGTAAATGAACGTCATGAACACATGAATATAACACATTTACATGACTTTTACTAAACCTTTGGGATTTTTTTAATTTTTTTTCAAGGACTTTTCCAGGCCTGGAAATAACCATTTTAAACTTCCATGACTTTTCCATGAAGTTTTCCAAGTAAAAATAAATGTTTGTAAAAGAGCGACTCTGGTGGGACTCGAACCCACAGCCTTTGAATATCGTCTCATGAGACATACTAGAAGTCCAATGCGCTAGCCATTGCGCCACAGAGCCAGCTGCTTCACTGAGTACTCACACACAAACAGGCACACACACGCACACACACACTCTGACTGGTATGTAGGCGGTTGCAGCAAAACATTTTAATATTATCAATTAAATTGTAAATAATACAAAACAATGTAGAAAACTAATTATATTATGACTATAAAAGTTTTTTTTTAGTTTGTTGTATTTATCTGCAAACTTTTACATTAGTTTTAATAGTTGCAAAACTATGAAGTTAGAGAATAAAATGCTCACATTTCAGGAGTAAGTTTCCACCTTTTTGATAAACAACTCAACAGGATGAATCGGTTATCTATTTTCTAAAGGTTTCTCTCTCGGTTAATGTTCTTCTGATCGACAGCGTGAGAACTGAACCTCTCGGCTCTGTTGTTTGTTTTCTCCCAGGGAGGAGGGGCCCCCTGCTGGGCCCCTGCTGGGCCCCTGCTAATCCATTATACCCACACTTAGAGCAGATCCCCTCGTTCCACCATCATGCACATTCAAACTCAGACTCAAAGTTACCCAGAAAGAAGCTTTCAGAGAAATGCGTGAAAGTTAAATCTGATTTTAACCTGTGATACTAGTCTCTTTTTTATGTTTCACTATTGTCATCTTTCTTGTTTTATTGCTGCCTCTATTGTTTGTCTTTAGAATCTGAATCAGAACCATTTATTGCCTTGTATGTTTTCACATACAAAGAATAAACAGAGTGCAAGAAATGGGAGCATGAATATTTACAATTAAATCTATAATAGAGTAAAATAAATAAAATAAAAATAAAGTGCACAGGCAACAGTACTTTAAGGTGAAATGTAAGTGTAATGTGAAGGTGACAAGTGTGCCATGTAAAGTACCTTTTTTAAGCGCTATACAAATAAAAATATTTATTATAGTGTTGTCATGTAAAACTGGTCTAAGAAGCAATAATACATAAAACAATTCTCAGAATGATGACATTTTTTATTTTGAAATGAGCAAAGGAAGTAAGAATTATCAAACGCAAGCAAGAATTTGGCATAAAGTAAATACGTTTAGGTCATTGCATTACTTTTAGTGGTGTGAAGTCACGTGATCAGTGTGTCATCAAACACACGGGCCATTGCTTTACTCGCGTGCACATATTTTGCCCGGCGACCAGCTGGCTCCAAACAGACGGACGGAGTTTAAAGAGTTCAGCAGGGCATGGGGTCAAATCCCCTTCGGAGGAAACGCGACACGGAGAGCCTGAACTCTGCGTCCCAAATAGGAAAAGGAACTTTCGTCTTCAGCGACGACGACGATGATGATGATGATGATGATGCGCCATAATAAGACTTTTTCAAACGCTGACGACGGCACTTTGACGCCTTTTGGTGGCGAACTGAAGTTTTCATGTTTTACTTTTGTATTATTAAGTGTGGCTTCAGCACACTTCATGTTCTCCTGCGGGCTTATTATTAGTTGGAATGCTTCAGCAGTCCAACTATTGTTATCCTCTTCTTTATTCAACTTATTCTTCTTCATCTTATTATTCTATTTCTTCCGTACATATTTTGAATCTCTTCTACTCCTTCATATATTAAGCTATTTAAGCCGTTCAGCTATTAAAATGTTCAGCTCCTTAAGGACATGATGGCAATGAGCTTTTCATATTTCTGACTTTTCAAATTTTCAAATTATTAAGCTTTTTATGAAAATTCAAATGAATGGGAGCGGATGGGGAAAATCTTCAAATCCTCTTCAACTTCAAAAGGTTACAGGTTCTGCATACGTTCAGCTAAAGACACCATTTAAACTTTCAAATGTTGACAAAACCTGCAGCTATTATTCTACAATTTCATATTTTCGATATTTTTTTTCATGTTTTACTTTTGTATTATTATTATTATTAATATTATTATTATTTTACGATGACGGCACGCTGACTTTGTTTTCCATCCTCTCGGGAAACCCGGCATTAACATTTTTTGTGTGAATTTTACAGTCCTGTTTACATCTTTATGTGTTGGAAGAATGATCCTGTTCTCATATTATTAAGCAAAGCAATAATGTAACAACAAATTAAATAAAACTATAAGCTTCTTAGCAATTCACACGACACAAACCAGTGAAAAAATTCAAAGTATTGCTTTTTAACTTTCAACTAATGCTGAGTTGCAATATAGATACATGTATGAATACATATTGTATATCTAATACTGCTATTGTAGATGCTTTACTGTTTATTTATATAGTTTTTTATCTTTATTTTACTCTGTGTCTGTTGCTGCTGTAATGCAGTGGGGAGATTGCAGCATTACAGCAGCAACAGACACAGAGTAAAATATAATAAAGGATGATCTTATCTCGTCTCTTTGGTACTGAATCCATATTTCACCACTTCATTAAATGTGTACACGTATTGCTCTCACCTCGTGGATGAAGTAGACCTTGGCCTCCACGTAGATGCCCATCCGGACGACGGCCCGCACCGCCGCGTTCATGCCTGTCGGAGAGCAGAGAGGTTAGTGGAGACGTCATGTCATGATTCATGTAGTTATTCATGTAGTTATTCATGTCATGATTCATGTAGTTATTCATGTCATGATTCATGTAGTTATTAATGTCATGATTCATGTAGTTATTAATGTCATGATTCATGTAGTTATTAATGTCATGATTCATGTAGTTATTCATGTCATGATTCATGTAGTTATTCATGTAGTTATTCATGTCATGATTCATGTAGTTATTCATGTAGTTATTCATGTAGTTATTCATGTCATGATTCATGTAGTTATTCATGTCATGATTCATGTAGTTATTCATGTAGTTATTCATGTAGTTATTCATGTAGTTATTCATGTCATGATTCATGTAGTTATTCATGTCATGATTCATGTAGTTATTCATGTAGTTATTCATGTAGTTATTCATGTCATGATTCATGTAGTTATTCATGTAGTTATTCATGTCATGATTCATGTCATGATTCATGTAGTTATTCATGTCATGATTCATGTAGTTATTCATGTCATGATTCATGTAGTTATTCATGTCATGATTCATGTAGTTATTCATGTAGTTATTCATGTCATGATTCATGTAGTTATTCATGTAGTTATTCATGTCATGATTCATGTAGTTATTCATGTCATGATTCATGTAGTTATTCATGTCATGATTCATGTAGTTATTCATGTAGTTATTCATGTCATGATTCATGTAGTTATTCATGTCATGATTCATGTAGTTATTCATGTAGTTATTCATGTCATGATTCATGTAGTTATTCATGTAGTTATTCATGTCATGATTCATGTAGTTATTCATGTCATGATTCATGTAGTTATTCATGTCATGATTCATGTAGTTATTCATGTCATGATTCATGTAGTTATTCATGTAGTTATTCATGTAGTTATTCATGTCATGATTCATGTAGTTATTCATGTCATGATTCATGTAGTTATTCATGTAGTTATTCATGTAGTTATTCATGTCATGATTCATGTAGTTATTCATGTAGTTATTCATGTCATGATTCATGTCATGATTCATGTAGTTATTCATGTCATGATTCATGTAGTTATTCATGTCATGATTCATGTAGTTATTCATGTCATGATTCATGTAGTTATTCATGTAGTTATTCATGTCATGATTCATGTAGTTATTCATGTCATGATTCATGTAGTTATTCATGTCATGATTCATGTAGTTATTCATGTAGTTATTCATGTCATGATTCATGTAGTTATTCATGTCATGATTCATGTAGTTATTCATGTAGTTATTCATGTCATGATTCATGTAGTTATTCATGTAGTTATTCATGTAGTTATTCATGTCATGATTCATGTAGTTATTCATGTCATGATTCATGTAGTTATTCATGTAGTTATTCATGTCATGATTCATGTAGTTATTCATGTAGTTATTAATGAGTGCAAAAGATATTATTTCTAAAACTCCACGGTGGTTTTCTTTCACGATTAAAAAAAGCTTTCTCCTCTCCCTCAACTTTGTGTATATATCAATATTTAATAAGGTTGACAGAAAGAGAATAAGAGAATAAACTGGAGACCAGGAGAGGTCAACGGATGGAGAGAGAGACATTAAGAGAGAGAGAGAGAGACATTAAGAGAGAGAGAGAGAGAGAGAGAGACATTCAGAGAGAGAGAGAGAGAGAGAGAGACATTCAGAGAGAGAGAGAGAGACATTAAGAGAGAGAGAGAGACAGACAGACAGACATTAAGAGAGAGAGAGAGAGAGAGAGACATTCAGAGACAGAGAGACAGACAGACAGACATTAAGAGAGAGAGACATTAAGAGAGAGAGAGAGAGAGAGAGAGACATTAAGAGAGAGAGAGAGACAGACAGACATTAAGAGAGAGAGAGAGAGACATTCAGACAGTCAGGACTGCCTTTGAGGATTTTGTGCCACATTTCAAAAGAGTGTCAGCTCTTTAGTGAAAGTAGAAACAGGAAATACATCTCAGGTCTGATCAACTCATTGATTATAGACGTTTACCTCAGCAGACAGACGCCGATACCCCGATGCTATTGATTAAGTAGATTGATACTGATGCTATTGATTAGTAGATTGATACTGATGCTATTGATGAAGTAGATTGATACTGATGCTATTGATTAAGTAGATTGAAACTGATGCTATTGATTAAGTAGATTAATACTGATGCTATTGATTAAGTAGATTGATACTGATGCTATTGATTAAGTAGATTAAAGTATCAAAGCACACGACAGGCTGAAAGGTTGTATTCGTATCCTGTTGCAGCAGAAAGATGCAGACTGAGAGCTCATGAGAGAAGTTGGACATGAGAGCCGGCGATAAAAGGAAAATGAACCACAAAGGAGAATGAAAGCAAAGCTGCGACGAATGATTATGTTCATAATCTGTTCGTAAACAACAACAACAACAACAACATGTCAGTGTTTCCAAATCATTGATTCGTTGCTAAAAGGTATAATATATAACTGTTCTGCATTCAAATGAAGTAAATATATATATGTATGTGTGTGTTTTTTTCTTCTAATATTTTTCACTGAGGTGTGCACTGCGGCACCGTCTGGCAACACACACACACAGACACACACAGACACACACACACACACACTCTGGTGGAACCGGTCGACCCGGCTTCTCCCAGGAGACAAAACAAGCAGCAGATCTGCACGAGTGAGAATCTGAAACTGGTGAATGTTTGACGTTCTTGTGAGGAAAGAAACACTGAAATCATGAATGAAATGTTATGTTAAATAGTTACAGATTAGTTTCCTGTAGATCGACCCGTTGTTTCAGGTCTGAACTCAACGATCACGTCAATAAGAAGAAGAAGAAGAAGACCGGATCGCTGGAAACCTGAAACCTGAAGTGGACGAACAAGACTTAACCCCAAGAAATGTTTCTTTTTAATAAAAGGGTGTAAAAAAAAAAAATCTCAGAAAATGACTGAAATGAATCAATCGTGTTAAATAGTTGACGATTATCTTTCTTTAAATTGATTCAGTGTTTCAGGTCCAAATTAAACCGAACGATCACGTCAATACACAGAAGACCGGATCGTCTTTTTACGAACATTGAACTCGTCGAGAGACGAGATTTCTATCGCAAACGTCTTTTTGGAATTATTTATTTGAATTCTCTATTTTTAATAGAATATGTAAAAAAAAAATGTTTTTGTTTGTGTGTTTCTGAAACGTTTGTCCTGCTCTGTCACCTGAAATAATGAAGTAAATACGGTCGGACATGAGGGATGGGATGGGGGGGGGGGGGGGGGGCTGGCGTTGCTAGGAGACCAGAGCAGATGCTGATTGGTGGAGGAGAATCTGTGCAAACACGAAACGTTTAATGAGTTCAACGAGAAGGAAGCCAACAAATGAGCTGAGAGGGACGTGTAATGGTGTGTGTGTGTGTGTGTGTGTGTGTGTGTGTGTGTGTGTGTGTGTTCTCCCCAGAGGGCTAGGTCAAGTTGCCATGGTAATCGCGTGTCCTCTTGCAGCGAGGTTATGGGGTCGGTGCTCCCGCGTGGCATCGCGTCAAATTAAAGACGGTTTTGAACGTCTTAAAATGTTGAATTTTTCAGGTTTTCTCGATTTCACGAGATATTTTTGCGAGCTGTGACAGAGACGAGTGGGAGGAGCTCTCAGATCTACGTGCTGCTGAGCATCCTGGGTAAAAGCGACTTCATTGGTCGGCTTGTTTCATGAGATCGGGACCCGTGTAAAACAACACAATAAACAACTCTTTGTTTGAAGCGTCCCTGCCAGCAGCAGAGTGTTGAATGAGGACGATCAGGACGCGTAACGCACGAGCGACGCTTCAATTAAATCTCAGGCGCTGCCAGAGGAACACATGAGGCTGTTGCACGGCGACGTGCACGGTGTCGTGCTGTTGCACGGTGACGTGCACGGTGTCGTGCTGCAGCCTATAGGAGCCGGTGTTACGCAACAGCCAACAAGAGCTGAGGCAAAAGATGGAGCACAAGTGGTGTGTCAATAGAATATATAATAATATATAATATACTATATAATATAATAATACATATTAATATATACATATATTACATACATATATATATATTCATTATTATATAATACATGTGTATATATATATATATATATATATATATATATATATATATATGTATATATATATAATAATAATACATTATCAGTATAATATATAATTAATTAAGTATTACATCATAAAAACTCACTTTTGAATGGCTTAATTCATTTAATTCTCTTTCTGTCCTCCAGTGAGAGGAAGAGGAGTAAAGCTACCGGCGAACAGACCGGACGTGGATACACGCCGCCTTCAAAATAAAAGCGCCGCGGCTCAAACTGGAACCATGTGACGTTCAAGGTCTCAACCGGAAGTGGGCTCTTTTACTCGGTTTCACTCGGCGCCTCATCTTCAGTGACGCAGTGTTTCTACTCATTTACTGTAATAAATGAGAATAAATAATAAGTATTTTTTTTTTATTTGTACTTGGTCTACACTTTTAAAAACAATGTCTTAGCCTAACAAGTTAGATGCTATTAAACATTACACAATACAAGTACTTGCTGTCCAAAGTCAGTAAAAAATAAAATAAATAATATGATCATATATATATATATATATATATATATATATATATATATATATTATGTAATCATTACATACTGACAGATCTTTATGGGAATACCAGAGGAACTTCATGACCCATTCAAGGTTGACATTATAATACATTATAAATCCTGGTGCACGCGCACAGACGCATGCACGAACACACACACACACACACACACGCACGTGCCATGTATCCTGTCCATATAAACGCAATGGCGCAAAGAGGTTACGTAAAGAACTTGTTGATATTAAAACTGCTGTTGAACTGATATAAAAGCACATATTAGTGTATTCTTTTATAACGGACCTATTAATGGATATTAATATTACACTTAAGGTCTTTCGCCCGGATAAATATGATAGCATCCGTGTTAAAAAATAATTAAAAAAATAAAATAAAAAAGGGCATCCGTGCGGCCATGCTTCCATTATCGGACATCTCTCGGTCGTTTTCTCCAAATAAACCCGGTTGCATAACTATTGGTGCGAAAAAACTAGACTGAGTGATGCCGTAAATGCGTCTGTAAATGCTGCGGGACGAGCAACGGATCCTCTCCCGTCATCTCCCGTTATCTGACGTCACCTCCCGTTACCGGAGCGCGGCCTGTCCGATAACGGAACCCTCCGGGACACCGCGTTACCTTGCGCGTCTCCTCCGCTCGTCAGCACCGCGATGGACTTCCCGGCGCCGGACAGATTCTCGATGAATTTCCGCGTGTCCTGCCGCTTCGGTGCCGCCGCCATGTTGCCTGTCAGCGTTACCCCGCAACCAACACTTCCACGATATATTATAAATAATAATTTAATGTGCAATTCTACAACCTCCGCTCCTCCGTTAACGCAAAGTACCACTGCCGGTGTCTGAGAGGAGCCGGACTGCAGTGTAGTGGGTACCGCCCTCCAGATTCACATGCACACGCACGCGCGCACACATACCCACACATACACACTCCTGATGCAAGATCTTACATTGTGTGGGATGACTCACTCCTTACTTTATTAGGATACAGCACAGTTAGTTATGTATGATTACGGACAACATATGTAGAGTGGTTTTTAATGACCATAAAGAGACACACAAAATCCACAAAGACACACAAAACCACAGATGTACTTCAGACAACCACAAACAGAGATGGGCAAAAATACATCAAAATGTATTTTGATACAAAATACCCCTCAAATAAATGTGTTAAAATAAAATACAAAATACTGGTGCCAGAAAATGTAAGAAAATACAATGCATGTATTTTGTATTTAAAATATAGGAAATACTTTTTTCTGAGATTATATATATATATATATATAGTACACAAAGCTCTTGTGAACCCCACAAAATGTCAGTGTAACTAAGCAAAGCTATTAAAAGACAACAACTTGATTGAGAATATATATATATATATATATATATATATATATATATATATATATATATATATATATATATATATATATAATAATAATAATAATAATAATAATAAGACTTAAAACTCAATAAACTCCAGGGCAGAATTCTTCATCAGGAGGTCTTCCTCACTCCAAGTCCTCGTACTCCCATGAATCCATTCCAAAGCCACTGATGTGACATAGCAATGTGACATAGCAAACAAAAACTGCAAAGCCTTACAAGAGCATATAAGTCAATTTTACATGTTTATAATACAATTCAACCATAAATATTAACATAAACCATAAATATGACTCGAGAGGACTCTTCTGGAAAACTCACGATCTACGGAATCCGTCAATTGCGCCAAAACCACTGTCAGACAAAGCCTCAGCAAGATATCAACCACATTCCAGCCAAAAAACTGAAATATGTCTTATTTATGGATGAAACGATATTCCACACGGCCTTGCTTTGTATGTTTTGGTGCATCTGCTTGAGCAGAGCGCCTCTGTTGTGGAACCAGAGGCGTCCAAGGTCCAGGAAGAAAGTTAGGGCATTTTTGCTTTCAGGGACCTAAACCTACGGTACACGAAATGTGCACTAAATTAATAACAAATATTTAACTTAACTTAATCAAAGTCAAACTTTGCAGAGATACTGTTAACATATAGTGCTATTTTATAGTAGGAAAAAGCAATGATATGCATAATTAAAAAGAGAAAATACATCCTGGAAGTTTGGTTTTTTTCGGACTTTTTTTCTTTTTTTTCTTCTTTCCTGTGTTCTATCATCAACCAATAAATCAGTAACACATATACTGCTATATAAACCTATTTTCTGTATATTGTACCTTTTGAAATTATTCAAATAGCCCTTGTGGTTGAGGAGATATTCTGTATTTAGTATGGGTATGCAAAACCATTCAGATTTTTTTTGAAAAATGGCTGAGGCTCAAGCGGAGCCCATAAACTTTGGCTTTGTATCAACAAGTACATATTCATCACATATGAATAGCATCACCCATTAGGCCTACGTATACTATAAAAGCAAAATATTTACTTATGACAACTATAAGGAGACACACAATATGCACAAAGTCACACAAAACCTTTTTGCCCTTGCTGATTGCAAACATTTAAATATAATTTCACCTTTTTTCTGCTAATTTTTTTAATCCAGCTCCCAGTTTGAGGTTTGTAAATATAATCAGAGTGAGACGTCTTCTCTTTTTCTGACCTCCTTTGGTTCTCACGAGCTGGTCCCTTGAGTCAGAGAGCCGGATCGTCCAATGGGAGTCCAGATCTTAGCTACACTGTATATCTATAATCATAAAGTTATGAGATTTGATTGTTTTAGCTCCACGAGCCACACGGTAGCATTCCTGACCTTTCAAGAAGTTCATGACCTTGAGCAATCGTGTGAGCTTTATCTCCACGGCCGTATCTCTCCAGAGCACCGTGTGGCATCTCACGCCTGCCGACGGCTCGACATGTTTCATAATAGAATATCATCGTGACAAAGAGGTTCGTCACTCACGGCCAAATAATGAGTCTTAAATTAGATTTGAGGTCAATATGTGAGGATGAATAACAAGGAAATATGGATAAAATTATGAAATCATAAAGTCATAAAGAGTTTGCAGATATCCAGACTTTTATTACTGCTAATACGGGGTCAAGCTCCAATATGCTGGATCCTACACTTCCCCATAACACAAAATGACCACAAAGAGACACGACATGACCACAAAGAGACACGACATACACAACATGACCACAAAGAGACACGACATACACGACATGACCACAAAGAGACACAACCAGACCACAAAGAGACACGACATACACGACATGACCACAAAGAGACACGACATGACCACAAAGAGACACGACCAGACCACAAAGAGACACGACCAGACCACAAAGAGACACGACATGACCACAAAGAGACACGACCAGACCACAAAGAGACACGACCAGACCACAAAGAGACACGACATGACTACAAAGAGACACGACATGACTACAAAGAGACACAATTACAATAGTGACACAAAATGACCACAAAGAGACACAAGATGACCACAAAGAGACACAAGATGACCACAGAGACACGACATGACTACAAAGAGACACGACATGACCACAAAGAGACACGACATACACGACATGACCACAAAGAGACACGACATGACTACAAAGAGACACGACCAGACCACAAAGAGACACGACCAGACCACAAAGAGACACGACATACACAACATGACCACAAAGAGACACGACATGACTACAAAGAGACACGACCAGACCACAAAGAGACACGACATGACTACAAAGAGACACGACATGACTACAAAGAGACACGACATGACTACAAAGAGACACGACATGACTACAAAGAGACACGACATGACCACAAAGAGACACGACATACACAACATGACTACAAAGATACACAACATGACTACAAAGAGACACGACATGACCACAAAGAGACACGACATGACCACAAAGAGACACGACATACACGACATGACCACAAAGAGACACGACATACACAACATGACCACAAAGAGACACAACATGACTACAAAGAGACACGACATGACCACAAAGAGACACGACATGACCACAAAGAGACACGACATGATTACAAAGAGACGACATGACCACAAAGAGACACGACATGACCACAAAGAGACATGACATACACGACATGACCACAAAGAGACACGACATGACCACAAAGAGACACGACCAGACCACAAAGAGACACGACCAGACCACAAAGAGACACGACATGACCACAAAGAGACACGACATGACCACAAAGAGACACAATTACCATAGTGACACAAAATGACCACAAAGAGACACAAGATGACCACAAAGAGACATGACATGACTACAAAGAGACACAACATGACCACAAAGAGACACGACATACACGACATGACCACAAAGAGACACGACATGACTACAAAGAGACACGACCAGACCACAAAGAGACATGACATGACCACAAAGAGACACGACATGACCACAAAGAGACACAATTACCATAGTGACACAAAATGACCACAAAGAGACACAAGATGACCACAAAGAGACACGACATGACTACAAAGAGACACGACATGACCACAAAGAGACACGACATACACGACATGACCACAAAGAGACACGACATGACTACAAAGAGACACGACCAGACCACAAAGAGACACGACATGACCACAAAGAGACACGACATGACCACAAAGAGACACAATTACCATAGTGACACAAAATGACCACAAAGAGACACAAGATGACCACAAAGAGACACAAGATGACCACAAAGAGACACGACATGACTACAAAGAGACACAACATGACCACAAAGAGACACGACATACACGACATGACCACAAAGAGACACGACATGACTACAAAGAGACACGACCAGACCACAAAGAGACACGACATGACCACAGAGACACAACATGACTACAAAGAGACACGACATGACCACAAAGAGACACGACATACACAACATGACCACAAAGAGACACGACATGACTACAAAGAGACACGACATGACTACAAAGAGACACGACATGACCACAAAGAGACACGACATGACCACAAAGAGACACGACATACACAACATGACCACAAAGAGACACGACATGACTACAAAGAGACAACATGACCACAAAGAGACACGACATGACCACAAAGAGACACGACATGACTACAAAGAGACACGACCAGACCACAAAGAGACACGACCAGACCACAAAGAGACACGACATGACTACAAAGAGACACAATTACCATAGAGACACGACATGACTACAAAGAGACACGACATGACCACAAAGAGACACGACCAGACCACAAAGAGACACGACCAGACCACAAAGAGACACGACCAGACCACAAAGAGACACGACATGACCACAAAGAGACACGACATGACCACAAAGAGACACGACATGACCACAAAGAGACACGACATACACAACATGACCACAAAGAGACACAACATGACCACAAAGAGACACGACCAGACCACAAAGAGACACGACCAGACCACAAAGAGACACGACCAGACCACAAAGAGACACGACCAGACCACAAAGAGACACACGACATGACCACAAAGAGACACACGACATGACCACAAAGAGACACGACATACACGACATGACCACAAAGAGACACGACATACACGACATGACCACAAAGAGACACGACATGACCACAAAGAGACACGACCAGACCACAAAGAGACACGACCAGACCACAAAGAGACACGACCAGACCACAAAGAGACACACGACATGACCACAAAGAGACACGACCAGACCACAAAGAGACACGACCAGACCACAAAGAGACACGACCAGACCACAAAGAGACACGACCAGACCACAAAGAGACACGACCAGATCACAAAGAGACACACGACATGACCACAAAGAGACACGACATACACGACATGACCACAAAGAGACACGACATGACCACAAAGAGACACGACCAGACCACAAAGAGACACGACCAGACCACAAAGAGACACAACATGACCACAAAGAGACACGACATACACAACATGACCACAAAGAGACACAACATGACTACAAAGAGACACGACATGACCACAAAGAGACACGACATACACAACATGACTACAAAGAGACACGACATGACCACAAAGAGACACGACATACACAACATGACCACAAAGAGACACGACATGACCACAAAGAGACACGACCAGACCACAAAGAGACACGACCAGACCAGAAAGAGACACGACATGACCACAAAGAGACACAATTACCATAGTGACACAAAATGACCACAAAGAGACACAACATAACTACAAAGAGACACGACATGACCACAAAGAGACACGACATGACCACAAAGAGACACGACATGACCACAAAGAGACACGACATACACAACATGACCACAAAGAGACACGACATGACTACAAAGAGACACGACATGACCACAAAGAGACACGACATACACCACATGACCACAAAGAGACACGACATGACTACAAAGAGACACGACATGACCACAAAGAGACACGACATACACAACATGACCACAAAGAGACACGACATGACCACAAAGAGACACGACCAGACCACAAAGAGACACGACCAGACCACAAAGAGACACGACCAGACCACAAAGAGACACGACCAGACCAGAAAGAGACACGACATGACCACAAAGAGACACGACATGACCACAAAGAGACACAATTACCATAGTGACACAAAATGACCACAAAGAGACAACATAACTACAAAGAGACACGACATGACTACAAAGAGACACGACATGACCACAAAGAGACACGACATGACCTCAAAGAGACACGACATGACTACAAAGAGACACAATTACCATAGAGACACGACATGACCACAAAGAGACACGACATGACCACAAAGAGACACGACATACACAACATGACTACAAAGAGACACGACATGACTACAAAGAGACACGACATGACCACAAAGAGACACGACATACACAACATGACCACAAAGAGACACGACATGACCACAAAGAGACACGACCAGACCACAAAGAGACACGACCAGACCACAAAGAGACACGACCAGACCAGAAAGAGACACGACATGACCACAAAGAGACACGACATGACCACAAAGAGACACAATTACCATAGTGACACAAAATGACCACAAAGAGACACAACATAACTACAAAGAGACACGACATGACTACAAAGAGACACGACATGACCACAAAGAGACACGACATGACCTCAAAGAGACACGACATGACTACAAAGAGACACAATTACCATAGAGACACGACATGACTACAAAGAGACACGACATGACCACAGAGACACGACATGACCACAAAGAGACACGACATACACGACATGACCACAAAGAGACACGACATGACCACAAAGAGACACGACATACACGACATGACCACAAAGAGACACGACATGACCAGACCACAAAGAGACACGACCAGACCACAAAGAGACACGACCTGACCACAAAGAGACACGACTACAAAGAGACACGACATGACCACAAAGAGACACAATTACCATAGACACAAAATGACCACAAAGAGACACAAAATGACCACAAAGAGACACGACATGACCAGAAAGAGACACGACATGACCCCAAAGAGACACGACCAGACCAGAAAGAGACACGACATGACCACAAAGAGACACGACATGACCACAAAGAGACACAATTACCATAGTGACACAAAATGACCACAAAGAGACACAACATAACTACAAAGAGACACGACATGACTACAAAGAGACACGACATGACCACAAAGAGACACGACATGACCTCAAAGAGACACGACATGACTACAAAGAGACACAATTACCATAGAGACACGACATGACTACAAAGAGACACGACATGACCACAGAGACACGACATGACCACAAAGAGACACGACATACACGACATGACCACAAAGAGACACGACATGACCACAAAGAGACACGACATACACGACATGACCACAAAGAGACACGACATGACCAGACCACAAAGAGACACGACCAGACCACAAAGAGACACGACCTGACCACAAAGAGACACGACTACAAAGAGACACGACATGACCACAAAGAGACACAATTACCATAGACACAAAATGACCACAAAGAGACACAAAATGACCACAAAGAGACACGACATGACCAGAAAGAGACACGACATGACCCCAAAGAGACACGACATGACTACAAAGAGACACGACATGACCACAAAGAGACACGACCAGACCCCAAAGAGACACGACCAGACCACAAAGAGACACGACCAGACCACAAAGAGACACGACCAGACCACAAAGAGACACAATTACCATAGAGACACAAAATGACCACAAGGAGACACAGAATTACCATAAAGAGACACAACAAGACTACAAAGAGACACAAGACTACAAAGAGACACAAAATTACCACAAAGAGACACAAACCCACACATGTATGCATAACAACTCGAAAGAGACACACACAAAAAAAGAGGCAAAAGCGTCACAAAGTCTACGTCTTGCGACCTTTTGTGTGTCTTTATGGTTTTCAATGCATTGCTATCTAAATAAATAAATAGTATGCTTCACATAGAGCATACTTAAAGCTACACAGGCCCATCAATACTATAATACATCATAACTTTAATAACCTTAATATCTTGAATGTGACCAGAACATTTTAACAACCCTACATTTAATTTTGGCACTTTATCTTTAAAATATGATAAGTTTAATATTATTCTGTAACTGAAATGAAAAAAAACACAGAAACAATCAGGAGAGAAGTGGTGAGTATTTAATAAATACTGCAGCGTGACCTCGTTTACCTGTCCCTGTAGAACGTCGCCCCCTGCTGGTGAAAGAGTTCATTACACACACAGAGAGAGAAAGCCTTTTATCGGATTACAGTGAAACAATAATAATAAAAAAAAACACAGGAGAGGAGAAATAAAAAGACAGAGGCGGTCCCGCTCAATAAAAATAATTTATTTACAGTGGCATGAATCATAAATTAACGAGCAGCATTGGCAGAAGCAACATGAGTGACAGCTTGCATAAAGTGGTGCGAACGTCTGGACGTTTGCATAATAAAAACACCACTCTGGATAAACCCTGTGTGTTTATTGGACCGCTGAGATATCGAAATATGAACATCAGGGCAGAGAAGAAGAAGAACAAAATGAAATACCCCAAAACTGTGAACTTTGAACGCCCTCTTTGACATATTGCTGATCAAAACAATAAACTCTCTCTCTATAATTATACAATAATCATGTTTTCTACGTTACATCACAAAGAAAATCAATCCGTGTCTCCGTAGTTTTACTCTCCGTCTGACTTGCACTATTTGTACAACACAATAACTATCGCACAATGTTGTAATGTGAACTATTATGGGATGTAGTTTCCCCGTGGACTATTGGCTCGCTCCAGATGTTTCCGTTGCAGCTTGGCTTTAAATACCCCAAATAACAAAACAGGGGAGAAAAAAATATATAATTATCTGCTACATTTCTAGACTCTGGCGCCATCTGGTGGTAGGAACATAAAATCAAAAACGCAGGGACACCCTGATTTCAGGATTTTTTTCCAAGGATTGTTAGATTTTTTTTTTTTTTTTTTACAAAAAAGAACTTATTCAAATATTACAATTATTGAAAGATGCTAATAACACCTGAAAAAAAAAAAAAAGGTCTACATGTGGTGTCTTAAAATCGAAAAAAGTAAAAAAATAAAAGTAAAATGTGAACAGCAGTTGACAGAAGATCTCAGTGAAATATAACTTAAAACAAGTGAAGACGTTCCAGTTGATGAGGAGGAACTTTTATGCAATCTTAGTTTTTACCTTCCTTATATTTAGTATAATAGATTTATTTTAGTTATTTAAAACCTCCCTTCGTACAGTCGTCATGATCTATGTTCTAGATTAGCCGGAGAGGCAGAAACCGTTTTCTTGTCCCGGGCTGTAAACCCGGGCTGTTTATTTCTGCTGTAAAGTTGGACATTTTAACATAGAGGTCTATGGGAGGAATGACTCGCGTTTTGGAGCCTCAAGTGGCCGTTTGAGGAACTGCAGGTTTACTTTTTTGTGCTGGCTTCGTTTCTTCGTCTGACGTGCCATCGTTTTTCAAAATAAAATGCTCCAAAACTCTCAACATCTAACATTCGATAACTTAACAGCTTCTCTTGTGGTGTTTCAGACAGAAACATTCAAAATTATGTCCTGATTTTCCCAACTTTTCTGCACAGATTTGGTATTTCCGTTTGCTCGTTTGCGTCGGCGGTAAAAGTTTTGATCGCTTCTTGTTTTTCTGGCAAAGTTATTGATGAAATTTACAGGAAAACTGCAGCGGAGAATCACAGATCTAAGGCATTACGTCTCGAGCATCGTAAGGTACTCGCATGAATTACAGTATTTTGCAATTGGTAAAATATTCATCTATGAATAAACAAAAATCTTCAATGAATATATATATATATAGTCACAATCAAGAGAAAATACTTCACTTTCATCTAAACATCAGGAGTTACTGATTGCTGTTTGACATTCAGGATTCTTTAAATGGCTTTTCTTTTCCTCTCGTGGACTTTTACAGTCTGCTGGAAATGGAGAAGTCGGTTTTAGTAGTTTGTTTCTTTTAGGGGCAAAAGCTGCTTTAAAAAGGCAGAAACCATCTCATTGGTTGAATCTCAGTGGGCAGAGAAAACAAACTGATTAAATTTAGACTGACGTTCACGTACAAGTACACACTTGAGTATGTACTTACATTTTGAGGTAATTGTATTTTTACTTTCAATTTTATGCAACTTAAAATTCATAATCCATTCATTTCAGAGGCCAGCGTTGTACTTTTTACTCCACTGTGATACTTTGACAGCAGTCAAGTTACGTTGCAGATTATTTAAATATAAATCAACCCCAAAAAATAAATATATATAAATATATTATTTTGGATTAAAACACCTGGCAGTATATAAAGTAATTAAACTTTGCTCCACCTTTAACGACTACAACATTATGAACACATCCAAAATATTAATTCAGTAGTATAACATACATATATATATATACATATATATATATATATATGTATATATATATAGTATAATTTGATGCAAATACATTTCTACTTTAGTAACATTTTGAATGCAGGACTTTTTCTTGTAACAGTATTCCTGCACTGTTTGATACACATATATATATATATATATACATATATATATACATATACATATATATATACATATATATATATATATACATACACATATATATATATATATATATATATATATATATATATATATATATACATATACATATATACACACACATATATATATATACATATACATATAAAAATTGTTGTCTTGTGGTTCTTGAGCTCCGCCCACCGAGGTTTCCTTTAACCAATTAAATATTTCTACTCTTCTCAGTACTTTTTAGTAAATATTTCTAGTTTGTTGGACTGAAACTCCAAACTGCTAATTTTGCAAAACCACATAGAGGGAAAAGTTGTATTTAAAATCTAAATATGTACACGATCTATACACATTCACCTTCATTCAAAAAGTCATTAAATAGGGATACAGCTCCCTGTAACTACAGCAGAAATATATTAATTTTAAAATTGACATCAAAATGTACCATTTCTTAAACAAAAGATATCCTTGATTTTTTCTTTTTTTTCTCTTTTTTTTGTGTCATACATAATCTCTAAAAACTTCTTCAAAACTATAAATACCTGTAAAATATTTCATTTTGACATTTTTCTTTCAGTCAGGCTCTAAAACAGAACCATGACAGATCCAGAGGTTTTGTTTTGAAGCTCTTCTCCAGTGTCGAACTGTTTCAGCTTCACGCACACGCACACGCACACACACACGTATCCTTCACACACACACACACGTATCCTTCACACACACTGTTCATGGTCGTCTCCCACAAAGCGCCTCGAGGTCGGTGGAGGGAGCGACGTTCCCATTGAGGCCCTCAACTCCTCGACGCTCCTCCGGGAGCTGAGCAGAGCTGAGGGGCCTCAGGGTGCCTCGAGGGGCCTCAGGGTGCTCTGCATGGGTGTCACCTCGTCTCAGCCGGGGTCAGCAGAAATTCTATCAACAGCAAAAAAACAAAAAAAACATACAATTCATTGAGGGGGAAATATACAAAACAGCAAAGTAATCCTGAAATTATTGTAATAAAAGGCAACATATAACTGCATAGACAAATAAAAAATGTCTGTCTGCCTGTCTGTCTCCCTCCCTCCCTCCCTGCCTGTCTCCCTGTCTCCCTCCCTCCCTCCCTCCCTCCCTGCCTGCCTGTCTGTCTGTAATGTGCTTTTTCCCCTCCAGTGTAGCTCGTACACCGAGAACTAATGTGGCCCCAGAATGGAGCCCTGAGGTCCACCACACGGTGGTAGGAGCAGACCTGATGAGAGTTTTGTAATAAATACGTCAAGTATATCATATAAAAATGACATCAGATTAACCATTATTGTAAATAACACTTTGTTTATGTGATGATAATAATAATAATAATAATAATAATAATATACTTAATATTCATAATATAGGTGAGGTAACTTTATTTATCGAGCACATTTCAAATTAGCTTTAAACGTAAAACATCAAAAGGCCTCGACACAAAGGGCACAAAAGGACGTTCACATTTCATTAGAAACGGTCATTAAAGAGCATTGAACAAGCTAAAATATAATAATAATCTCTTCACTCACAGAACTGGCTTCCCCCTCTTGCGTCATCATGTCCATCCCCGCCAGCTGCTCCAGGATCAGGCTGCCGTCCCTCACCTGCAGCAGAAGAAGAAAAAACAACAACAATCATGAGCACAGCGGCTAAAAATACATAAATACTGAGAATAACTATAAAGGAAACAACTTGAACGTGATTGTCTCTCAAAACTCGATGAAAACGATGCTGCGTCTTTATCTCAAACGGAAAAACGAAGCAGAAAGAGTTTTATCTGACTCTTAAATTCATCTAAATCAACCTAAAACACAATCAATATCCATAAATCGATGATAAGGAACGTCCATATTGGCCTCCGATGACGTCATCATTTGAAGCGTCACCTGCTCCGTGTTCATGGTGCTCATCGGTCCGGACATGTGGGGCCCGTTGCCCCCGTTGTTGCCCAGGACCCCGAGGTTCACGTTGCCGTTGTACATCCCTCCGTTGGCTTGTGTGGAGTACTGCGACTGGGACTGTTGGGGGTACACGCTGGGAGGAGGCAAACAGTCAACAACAATAAAACAACAACGCAACAAGCTAACGGCGTAAAGGGATCTGGCGGCCGGCCGCTATACCTGCCGCCGGCGGAGACGTTGCCGGGTTGTTGCGGCCACCCGGCGCTCGGCTGGTAGGCCGGCGCTCCCCTCTGGGTCGGACCCTGGGCTTGGTTCTGGTTCTGCTGCAGCATGGGGCTCTGACCCTGACCCATCCTGGGGGACAGCAGGGGGCTCTGCGGGGTCGCGGCCCCGCACGGGAAGCCCGACACGGGGTCCTGGTGCTGCTGCTGCATTCCTGCAGAGGAAGAGGACGATACGTTTACTTCCAGATCTTTCACAAAGCAGGGTTCATACACATTCTGATAAATGGATTTCCATGACTTTAAACCTCATTTACACGATTTTCCCATGACTTTAAACTCGGTGTAAACATGAAAAAGTGAGAAAATTTAGTATTTAAACTAACAATGAGAATTCCAAAGCATACAATAAACCTTTGATTAAAAGAATAAACATTGATATAGATGCCTGTATGGATGCCTGCTTATATTTTGAGCGTCTTTCTTTTAAAAGCATATTAATTATTTCAAACTCAGCGTAAATGAACGTCATGAACACATGAATATAACACATTTACATGACTTCTCTAAAACTTTGGGGATTTTCTTTTTTTTTTTTTACAAGGACTTTTCCAGGTTTTCCATGACCGTGAGAGCCCTGCAAAGACACAGACCAGACCAACGGGAACGATCAAAGAAAGAAGAGAACCGGGAAACAAATGTCAGTGTCGACTTTTCAAAAAGTTGAAAAGCTTCAACGTAAAAGGCAAAATGACCAGGAGATGGAAGAGGAAGCTACCGAAAGGGCAGAAACCAGCGCCGAAAAAACTGAAGTATAATTTCTCCAAACCCAGAATGTCAAATCCTACTCATTCTGCCTTTAACCCCTCTGGGGACTTTTTCCTCGATTTTACATAATTTCGTAAATTCACCTTTTAAAAAGGCACTTGCATATAAGATACATACCCATGTGTTTTACATAAAAAATTGCAGAACAATCTCAGCTCTCTATATAATGAGGCACCATTGTCATAAGGCACAAGTGTAAAGAGATAATATGGCCCTAAAGCTGAAACTTTGAAGCTCGATTTTTGAAATTCTTCATATCTCTTGTGAAAACATAACTTTACTCATGTGAACTGTCTTGGTGATGGAAATTGGTTTACCAAAGGTCTTAGGTTCACAAAAGCAGTGGAATATATGCATAAAATGGTAGATACATGTAAATCTGGTAGGCCGGGTACCTACTTTTATTAGCGTTTTCTGAGTAGAAATGTTGTCTGTCACACCTTTCACCAAAATGATAAAAGAAACTAAATAAAAACACCACCTGTAGTCTCCTGATTGGTTTGTGATCGGGTTATAATCACACAGAGAGGATTAGATTGGGAAAGTAAGTGGGGAAAAAAAGCAGAAAAATCACACAAAAACTAATCCAGTCGTCATCACGCCACCGTCGACCGCCTACAATCAGCCTTAAAGAGGACAAACGGTCTGAACGCACATGAGGGCATTTGATTTCCCAAACTTTATAACAACAATAATAACCCACAACTAACGCTCTTTAACAGGTAAAACACCACGACAACAGTTTGTGACACATAAGCAATTTGTAACACTAATAATTGAACATTTATAAAATTACACCGCCTAACTGCATGCTGGGTACAGCTCGCCCACTATCACACCAAGAAGAAACTCCGTCGCTGTTTTTTTTCACCTACATTCCCCTGGGTCCTAAGTCCCTCCATGTTTAGCTTCCTAACACCCTCTATGTACCAACGTACATACAGCTGTTCAGTTGGCCAGCGGTCCTTTTCGAATGTGTTTACTCGGAAAAAAATACCGTGATATACCGTGAAACCGCCAGAATCTTACAAAATACCGTGACATGAATTTTTGGCCATACCGCCCATGCCCTACCTGAGCTGCTGAACTGGTAGGCGCTGTGCTGCGACGGGGGGCTCATCACCCCGCCGTACTGCCCGCCTACGTTTCCCACAATGCCCTGGTGGCGGCCGGGGGAGAGCGGGGAGGAGAAGGGGCTGGAGGAGCCGGGGTGAGGCGGTGGGGGAGGGGAGGGCAGGCCGGTACCGTAGCTGGAGGCCGGGTAGGGGAACTGCTGCGGGTCGCCCTGCGGCAGCCGCGGGTTGGTGCCCCCCACGGGCATCGGCGTGGGGGCGGCGCCCCCGGTGGGCACACCGACACCCTGCGTGCGCATCATCATGGCGCGCTGCTGCTGCTGCTGCTGCTGGTGCAGCTGCTGCTGCTGATGCTGCAGCTGCAGCTGCTGCCGCTGGCGGAGGTGGTTGCTGAGGTACTCGCGCTGACGCTGGGCCAGCATCTGGGCGTTGAGGGTTCCCTGCAGAAAGAAAATAATAAAGATATGTAATAAATAATAAGGTGACAGGTACTTTAATGGAGCCGGCTGCAAACTAATGCTGCTAAAGACAAAATGTGCACAATTCAGGATGTTAATAGTTCACAAAGTGCCTTTTTCAACTTACTATACACTGACTTTATGACCTTTTTTCAACATGAAATAGTTCTGACATGCTGTACCATGACATTTAATTTTACATGCATCCTTTTTTACAAATAATTTTTTTAAAACACTATTTCTCAATACTAATAATAACTAAAGTGTAATTATTTTTAGCAATCCGATATATGTCGCACAATCTGTAATTGTCTACACTTTTTTGTGTGATCTAAATCTCAAAGTGATTTAGATCAAATGCGTACATTTTCTTTTCTTTTTTACAAAAAGGTAAATTAATTTTAAAATCCACAGTATGTAACACATTTAAGGTCCTTTTTCAAAAAATGTTCAGTGAGAAAAAGAAAATCTTTTAAATATATATATTTTTGTGTGCAAAAACTAAATGTAAAAGATATATATATATATATATATATTATATAATAATAATAAAAATATATATATAAAAAAATAGAAAATAAAAAAGTAATATATGTAGACTGACCTGGGTTGGTAGATTAGCCCTTAGAGGTAGATTCATGTTGGACACTCCGCTCATCTGGTTCCCCATTGGCTGCCGGTTCTACGTGGGAGGAGACATAGAACTTTATTTAATCTTAATAGAAGATTACGGGACACGACAACAACAACAACAACTCAAGAGAAAAAACAAATACGCTTCGTCTCAAAACATCTCAGTTTATAAAAATGAATGTTGGGGAAAAACGTCTGGTTAAGTTTTCATGTTAATATCTATTTAGTAATGTATTTATTTGACCCTATTCACCTGCACTGTATTTATTATATTTATTTATTATATTGTTATTGTCATAAATAAATAAAACAGTCTCCATAAAAGAATTATAAACCAGGCTACAACGTTCAGATTTCTGTTCTGGATATTAATTAAAATTAGCACATTTATATGAGATATAATGCCTCATTTGCACGTTTAAACAGAACATGTCAGAAAACTTGTGTCCAAAAAACCCCAATATTGTTTAATCCACTGGGGAAGTTAATAACAATAATATTAATATTGTCCCTCAAGTCTCCACCAGGTGGCAGTCTACGATTCAATATGTGGAACTAGAGTGAGAAGTAAGTCCCTTGTGGTGAATTATTACATTTAAAAATGTAAGCCCCCTTAAGACGAACCGTCCTAAAACATCCGACTGTAAAAACTAAATAAATACAATAAAACACTTTATAGAGGAATATAGTTTTAGAACATAAAGACGCCGTAAACACGATCACACAGAGGAACATTATGTGGAATGGGGTCAGTCACAAAGGATGCAGTCTGTGTATGCAATCATCTTTATGAGTGAGGGTATGGTGTGTGTGTGTGTGCGTGTGTGTGTGTGTGTGTGTGTGTGTGTGTGTGTGTGTGTGTGTGTGTGTGTGTGTCAGCAGCAGGAGTTGCTGATGGAGGCAGAACGCCGCAGCACATTTGTTCCTCTCTGGCTGCTGATTGGACACAAGGAGCTCCGTCGTGTTGCGTGAATTATGAGAAAATATTATAAAATTTAAAAAAAGAGACGGCTTCGTTTTGAATGTCATGTCGAATAAGACAACGGTGTCTTTTGTCTTCATGGAAATGAGCCGCTTGAATCGGAACTAGACGAGGACTTCCAGGTGTGAATTTAACATCTCAATAAATGTTCTTGTTCTCAGGGAGGAAGAGACGACATGTCGGATTATAAGAGCCTCACCAGGAAGATCGGATTTACTATAGTAAAAATATATATATACACACATACACAGACTAAATAAATATAAATAGTAAAAAATAAAAATTTAAAAAAATAATAATATATATAGTAAATAAATAAAGTAAGTAAATATTGTAAATAAATAAATAAATATATAGTAAGTAAATATATAGTAAATAAATAAATATATAGATTGTAAATAAATAAACATAGTAAATACATTAAAAAAATAAATAAAACTAAAACCAACAAAGCAGCCTGAAAACCAACAGAAACCAAACTAGTCAGCCCTAAAGGGAAGAGGCCCTATGTAAACACGTCGGTCACCCACCAGCTGAGCCTGCAGCCGGTGCTGCAGCTGGAGCCTCAGGTTGTTGGGTGGCCCTCCTGGACCGGGCCCCAAGGGCCGGACCCCGACCGGCCTGGGCCCCGCGCCGCCCGGCATCCTCATCATGGGCGGGTAACCGGCGGCTCTCTGCTGCCCCGCGTGGCCGCTCATGAAGCCGCCGTCGGGGGGCGCGCCGCCGTAAGCCGGCGGGCCGCCGTAGTGCTGGCTGTACAGGAAGTGCTTCATGCTGGCCGCCGGGTCCGAGGCCCCGAGGTACTGGTCCTGGTCCGACATGGGGCCCTGAGGGGGGAGGAGGGGGGAGGAGGGGGGAGGAGGGGGGTGAGCGAGGGGATCGAACGCTTTGTGTTCCATCTCTTGATGGAAAGGAGGACGACACGACGTAGGAAATGAAATGATGAGGCAGTATGAAGATGGATCACGATTAGATTACGTAGGGGGTGTGTGTGTGTGTAGGTGTGTGCGCATGTGTAGGTGTGTCTAGGAATGTGTGTGTGTAGGTGTGCATGTAGGTTGTTGTGTGTGTGTAGGTTTGTGTGTGTGTGTGTAAGTGTGTGTGTGTAGGTGTGTGTGTGTGTGTGTGTGTAGGTGTGTGTGTGTGTTGGTGTGTGTGTGTGTGCGCGTGTAGGTGTGTGCGTGTGTAGGTGTGTGCGTGTGTGTGCGTGTAGGTGTGTGTGTAGGTGTGCGCGTGTGTAGGTGTGCGTGTGTGTGTGTAGGTGTGTGTGTGTAGGTGTGTGTGTAGGTGTGCGCGTGTAGGTGTGTGCGTGTGTAGGTGTGCGCATGTAGGTGTGTGCGTGTGTAGGTGTGTGCGTGTGTGTGCGTGTAGGTGTGTGTGTAGGTGTGCGCGTGTGTAGGTGTGCGTGTGTGTGTGTAGGTGTGTGTGTGTAGGTGTGTGTGTAGGTGTGCGTGTGTAGGTGTGCGTGTGTGCGCATGTAGGTGTGTGCGTGTGTAGGTGTGTGCGTGTGTGTGCGTGTAGGTGTGTGTGTAGGTGTGCGCGTGTGTAGGTGTGCGTGTGTGTGTGTAGGTGTGTGTGTGTAGGTGTGTGTGTAGGTGTGCGCGTGTAGGTGTGCGTGTGTGTGTGTGTAGGTGTGTGTGTGTAGGTGTGTGTGTAGGTGTGCGCGTGTGTAGGTGTGCGCGTGTGTGTGTAGGTGTGTGTGTGTAGGTGTGTGTGTAGGTGTGCGTGTGTGTGTGTAGGTGTGTGTGTGTAGGTGTGTGTGTAGGTGTGCGCGTGTGTGTGTAGGTGTGTGTGTGTAGGTGTGTGTGTAGGTGTGCGCGTGTGTGTGTAGGTGTGTGTGTGTAGGTGTGTGTGTAGGTGTGCGCGTGTGTAGGTGTGCGCGTGTAGGTTGTTGTGTGTGTGTCTGTGTAGGTGTGTGCGTGTGTAGATGTGTGCGTGTGTGTAGGTGTGCGTGTGTGTGTGTAGGTGTGCGCGTGTAGGTTGTTGTGTGTGTGTGTGTGTAGGTGTGTGTGTGCGTGTAGGTTGTTGTGTGTGTGTCTGTGTAGGTGTGTGCGTGTGTAGATGTGTGCGTGTGTGTAGTTGTGCGTGTGTGTGTGTAGGTGTGCGCGTGTAGGTTGTTGTGTGTGTGTGTGTGTAGGTGTGTGTGTGCGTGTAGGTTGTTGTGTGTGTGTCTGTGTAGGTGTGTGTGTGTGTGTGTAGGTGTGTGTGTGTGTAGGTGTGTGTGTAGGTGCGTGTGTGTGTGTAGGTGTGTGTGTGTGTGTGTGTGTGTGTGTAGGTGTGCGTGTGTAAAACGGAGAATAGAGTAAAAAAGTGAAACTGTCTCTGAAGTGATCTGATTGGTCCTCAGGTGTGGAGGCGCTCACCTGTCCGGCCAGAGTCGGGATCCCCAGCATCTTGTCGATCTCCTCCAGGCCCTCGTAGTCCTTCAGCACCGAGCACAGCTGGCTCAGCAGGGCCCCTTCGTCCGGCGGGCCCTCGGGGGCCCCCGCGCCGCAGCACCGCATCCCGTCCTCCTGGGGGGCGCCGTACGGCGGAGGCCTGGAAGGAATCTCGGGTTAAAAAAAAAATGCTCACACCTGAACTCTGCTCGCCTTTTTAAAAACAAAAACATACGATCATGATCGTATGACGCACCTGCTTTGGTGGCCGTAGTGATCCACGGCCATCATCCGGTTCGGCCACGGCGCCGTCTGATTGGGCGGAGCCTGTTGCTGAGCGTAGGCGGGGCTTCCCATCTCCATCTCTGGAAAAAAAGCACATAAAATGTCCGTTCCTTGGCGAGTCGGGTCAGTTGGTGACTTGTACTTCCTGCTCCCTGCTCTCACCGTTGCTCATCATCTGCATGCCGACCATGGCTCTGGAACCGGGCGGGCCTCTCGCGTGCCAAGGGCTCCGGCTCGTCATCATCGGCCCCGCCGTGGCCCCCATCGGCCCCTGGGGGCCCCAGCCCTGCTGCATGGAGCCCCGCATGGACCCGTTGCTCAGCATGCCTGATTTGGTGAGAACAGATTCCGAGTCATTTAAAAGAATGCATCCCGCGTCTGCATTTGGGATACCGTTTCTTCTCCCGCCTCACCTGGATTGGCCATCGCGGCCTGGTTGGCCATGCCTGCGTGGTTTCCCATCATGCCTTGCTGCTGCTGCAGTAAGGAGTAGGGCCCGTTGTTCCTGTGCTGAGGGGGGAACGGCCGGCCGGCGTTGGGGCCCACGCTGCCGTCCAGAGAGGCGATCCTGACTGGAGGAGCACCTCGACCCGGCTGACCCGGCCTGGCCCCGTTAAAGCCTGCTGGCAGGAAGACGAGAAACACACACATGTGTAGTCGTTTTGTGTCTCTTTTTCATTGTTGTGAGTCTCTTTGTAGTTGTTGTAGTCTTGTGTCTCTTTGTAGTTGTTGTAGTCTTGTGTCTCTTTGTAGTTGTTGTAGTCTTGTGTCTCTTTGTAGTTGTTGTAGTCTTGTGTCTCTTTGTAGTTGTTGTAGTCTTGTGTCTCTTTGTAGTTGTTGTAGTCTTGTGTCTCTTTGTAGTTGTTGTAGTCTTGTGTCTCTTTGTAGCAGTTGTAGTCTTGTGTCTCTTTGTAGTTGTTGTAGTCTTGTGTCTCTTTGTAGCTGTTGTAGTCTTGTGTCTCTTTGTAGTTGTTGTAGTCTTGTGTCTCTTTGTAGCTGTTGTAGTCTTGTGTCTCTTTGTAGTAGTTGTAGTCTTGTGTCTCTTTGTAGTTGTTGTAGTCTTGTGTCTCTTTGAAGTTGTTGTAGTCTTGTGTCTCTTTGTAGTTGTTGTAGTCTTGTGTCTCTTTGTAGTAGTTGTAGTCTTGTGTCTCTTTGTAGTAGTTGTAGTCTTGTGTCTCTTTGTAGTAGTTGTAGTCTTGTGTCTCTTTGTAGTAGTTGTAGTCTTGTGTCTCTTTGTAGTTGTTGTAGTCTTGTGTCTCTTTGTAGTAGTTGTAGTCTTGTGTCTCTTTGTAGTAGTTGTAGTCTTGTGTCTTTGTAGCAGTTGTAGTCTTGTGTCTCTTTGTAGTTGTTGTAGTCTTGTGTCTCTTTGTAGTAGTTGTAGTCTTGTGTCTCTTTGTAGTAGTTGTAGTCTTGTGTCTCTTTGTAGTAGTTGTAGTCTTGTGTCTCTTTGTAGTAGTTGTAGTCTTGTGTCTCTTTGTAGTAGTTGTAGTCTTGTGTCTCTTTGTAGTAGTTGTAGTCTTGTGTCTCTTTGTAGTAGTTGTAGTCTTGTGTCTCTTTGTAGTAGTTGTAGTCTTGTGTCTCTTTGTAGTTGTTGTTGTCTTGTGTCTCTTTGTAGTAGTAGTCTTGTGTCTCTTTGTAGTAGTTGTAGTCTTGTGTCTCTTTGTAGTAGTAGTCTTGTGTCTCTTTGTAGTTGTTGTTGTCTTGTGTCTCTTTGTAGTAGTTGTAGTCTTGTGTCTCTTTGTAGTAGTTGTAGTCTTGTGTCTCTTTGTAGTAGTTGTAGTCTTGTGTCTCTTTGTAGTAGTTGTAGTCTTGTGTCTCTTTGTAGTAGTTGTAGTCTTGTGTCTCTTTGTAGTTGTTGTTGTCTTGTGTCTCTTTGTAGTAGTAGTCTTGTGTCTCTTTGTAGTAGTTGTTGTCTTGTGTCTCTTTGTAGTAGTTGTAGTCTTGTGTCTCTTTGTAGTAGTTGTAGTCTTGTGTCTCTTTGTAGTAGTTGTAGTCTTGTGTCTCTTTGTAGTAGTTGTAGTCTTGTGTCTCTTTGTAGTAGTTGTAGTCTTGTGTCTCTTTGTAGTAGTTGTTGTCTTGTGTCTCTTTGTAGTAGTTGTAGTCTTATGTCTCTTTGTAGTAGTTGTAGTCTTGTGTCTCTTTGTAGTAGTTGTAGTCTTGTGTCTCTTTGTAGTAGTTGTAGTCTTGTGTCTCTTTGTAGTAGTTGTAGTCTTGTGTCTCTTTGTAGTAGTTGTAGTCTTGTGTCTCTTTGTAGTAGTTGTAGTCTTGTGTCTCTTTGTAGTAGTTGTAGTCTTGTGTCTCTTTGTAGTAGTTGTAGTCTTGTGTCTCTTTGTAGTAGTTGTAGTCTTGTGTCTCTTTGTTGTAGTAGTTGTAGTCTTGTGTCTCTTTGTTGTAGTAGTTGTAGTCTTGTGTCTCTTTGTTGTAGTAGTTGTAGTCTTGTGTCTCTTTGTTGTAGTAGTTGTAGTCTTGTGTCTCTTTGTTGTAGTAGTTGTTGTCTTGTGTCTCTTTGTAGTAGTAGTTGTTGTCTTGTGTCTCTTTGTAGTAGTTGTTGTCTTGTGTCTCTTTGTAGTAGTTGTAGTCTTGTGTCTCTTTGTTGTAGTAGTTGTAGTCTTGTGTCTCTTTGTTGTAGTTGTTGTCTTGTGTCTCTTTGTAGTAGTTGTTGTCTTGTGTCTCTTTGTAGTAGTTGTTGTCTTGTGTCTCTTTGTAGTAGTTGTTGTCTTGTGTCTCTTTGTAGTAGTTGTTGTCTTGTGTCTCTTTGTAGCAGTTGTTGTCTTGTGTCTCTTTGTAGCAGTTGTAGTCTTGTGTCTCTTTGTAGCAGTTGTAGTCTTGTGTCTCTTTGTAGCAGTTGTAGTCTTGTGTCTCTTTGTAGTAGTTGTAGTCTTGTGTCTCTTTGTAGTAGTTGTAGTCTTGTGTCTCTTTGTAGTAGTTGTTGTCTTGTGTCTCTTTGTAGCAGTTGTAGTCTTGTGTCTCTTTGTAGTAGTTGTTGTCTTGTGTCTCTTTGTAGTAGTTGTTGTCTTGTGTCTCTTTGTAGTAGTTGTTGTCTTGTGTCTCTTTGTAGTAGTTGTTGTCTTGTGTCTCTTTGTAGCAGTTGTTGTCTTGTGTCTCTTTGTAGCAGTTGTAGTCTTGTGTCTCTTTGTAGCAGTTGTAGTCTTGTGTCTCTTTGTAGCAGTTGTAGTCTTGTGTCTCTTTGTAGTAGTTGTAGTCTTGTGTCTCTTTGTAGTAGTTGTAGTCTTGTGTCTCTTTGTAGCAGTTGTAGTCTTGTGTCTCTTTGTAGCAGTTGTAGTCTTGTGTCTCTTTGTAGCAGTTGTAGTCTTGTGTCTCTTTGTAGTAGTTGTAGTCTTGTGTCTCTTTGTAGTAGTTGTAGTCTTGTGTCTCTTTGTAGTAGTTGTAGTCTTGTGTGTCTTTGTAGTTGTAGTAGTCTTGTGTGTCTTTGTAGTTGTAGTAGTCTTGTGTCTCTTTGTAGTTGTAGTCTTGTGTCTCTTTGTAGTTGTAGTCTTGTGTCTCTTTGTAGTTGTAGTCTTGTGTCTCTTTGTAGTTGTAGTCTTGTGTCTCTTTGTAGTTGTAGTCTTGTGTCTCTTTGTAGTTGTAGTCTTGTGTCTCTTTGTAGTTGTTGTAGTCTTGTGTCTCTTTGTAGTAGTTGTAGTCTTGTGTCTCTTTGTAGTAGTTGTAGTCTTGTGTCTCTTTGTAGTAGTTGTAGTCTTGTGTCTCTTTGTAGTTGTTGTAGTCTTGTGTCTCTTTGTAGTAGTTGTAGTCTTGTGTCTCTTTGTAGTAGTTGTTGTCTTGTGTCTCTTTGTAGTAGTTGTAGTCTTGTGTCTCTTTGTAGTAGTTGTTGTACCTGCGGGGCTGATGGGAGGGAAGGCTCTGTGCTGGTTGGGGCTGCCGCCGCCGTCCGTCATCTGCAGGATGTCACTGATGATGCTCTGCTTGTCCACAGAGGATCCGAGCGCCGCAGAGGAAGAGGGCGACGAAGAGGAGGCCGGCCCTCTGACCGGCGGCTGGCCCGCGAACAGCTGCTGCTGCTGCTGGGCGCCGCTCTGCAGGTCCTCCAGTAGGTCCTCCAGCTCGGTCTGAGAGGGGGGGGGGGGGGAGGGACAGGATCAGAAGAGGAACCTGCATGATGTCATCTGGTTTCACTGATGAGGAGCGTTAAGAAGAACTCTATAGAAACAGACCATCTTCTCTCTGATGGTCTGTTTACTGATGGAGGTGTATAGAGGACCAGGACTACACTGAGGTCTGTAGAGGACCAGGACTACACTGAGGTCTGTAGAGGACCAGGACTACACTGAGGTCTGTAGAGGACCAGGACTACACTGAGGTCTGTAGAGGACCAGGACTACACTGAGGTCTGTAGAGGACCAGGACTACACTGAGGTCTGTAGAGGACCAGGACTACACTGAGGTCTGTAGAGGACCAGGACTACACTGAGGTCTGTAGAGGACCAGGACTACACTGAGGTCTGTAGAGGACCAGGACTACACTGAGGTCTGTAGAGGACCAGGACTACACTGAGGTTTATAGAGGACCAGGACTACACTGAGGTCTATAGAGGACCAGGACTACACTGAGGTCTGTAGAGGACCAGGACTACACTGAGGTCTGTAGAGGACCAGGACTACACTGAGACAAGGACCAGTTGAAAACAGTAACTCTAAAGCACATTCAGTGTCCTCATAATAAGAGAACACTTTGAAACGTGTACTTTCTTTTGAAGGACTTTTTGAAGGAAAGACTTGATCAAGGCTCTCATACATGCAGAGGAAGCTTTCAGTTCAGGTGCCAACATCTAAAACCTCTTCAGTACACGTTAAAAAAGGTTTCAAATAATTAATTTGTATCCCTATAAGAGTTAATATCACATAACATATGTAGAACACGGTATGAAGGATCAGGAGCAAAACGAAACATGAACAATTACCAAAGAAAACAAGAAATCTGACACTAAAAACCCCCCACCAGTATTACAGTGTAATTTAACCTCCACACACACACACACACACACACACACACACACACACACACACACACACACACACACACACACACACACACACACGCTCGCTCTGTTTCCTGCGGCCGTTTGGCTGATGAATAGAGGAGGAGCTAAAAATAAACTGCCGGCACTAATGAGGTCATGTGTGATGTACAGTAAGACACACAGTCACTGCTCTGTGTAGCCTGGGCGCGCACACACACACACACACACACACACACACACACACACACACACACACACACACACACACACACACACACACACACACACACACTTTCAAATGGACCCGTTATTTTGTCTTTGTTCATGCAGCATGTTCTGGTAGCAGTAGCTTCCACACGTTGGAGATTGAAACAACCTCAGATTGGAGGAGAAACAAAATAAAAAAAGCACGTTCCTGGCACAACAAAAGCGTCACCTTCTTCTTCTCCAAACTCTACAAAAGCCAAAAGAATGGCCGCCTCCTCACACCGGAGGCACAGCGGGAGGACGTCCAGACTTCTGAGCCTCGGTGCCGTCCTCCTCCAGCTCCTTTCCTGGAAACCAACCCCAAACTGTGCCACTCTGATCTGGCTACTACTTCTACGCCAAGAGAGAGAAAGCTACGCCAAGAGTTTGACACATTTCACTTCTCCCGGGAGGTTTGTACACACAAAAGTGTCCCCGTTCATTTCAAACACGGCTAAACACTTAACTCACACACACTTTATTGATTTTTTTTAATGGTGCCGCCACCGAAGTCGTCGCACATCCGACAGACTCAGAACACCGGGTGTCGACAGACAAGGTGTTGAGGCGTTGAGAGCATCCGTATGTCAACGTGCTAAGTGGAGAGGCGGCCTAATTATTCGTATTCACACGTAAGAGACAGAACTCTTCAAGAGTCTCATGCAACGATAACTTTTAACATTTGATTGGCTCGTCGCAGCGCTAACTGAGACTGACCTGGTCCGCCGCGGTGAATTCGGCCTCCCGCGGCTCCGTCTTCACGCCGGACGGCTGGGGTCCGTCGGCGGGCTCCATCTTGATGGCTTTGTCCAGGATGCCGTTGTCGTCCCTGTCCAGCAGATAGCGCAGCAGCACGTTGTCCTTCTTCTTCGGGCTCCCCGGCTCCTGCTTCGGGCAGAGCTCCCCCAGGGCGGCGGCGGTGTCGGCGTCCCCCGAGGCCGAGGCCGACTCCGGGCCTCCGGGGTCTTTCCCGGTGGCCTCCGCCGTCAGCTTGGCCAGCTCCACGGGCGAGGCGCTGTTCTGCAGCAACCTGTGGAGAATTTTGTGTTTCTCCTTGAGCGAGGTGGAGTGGTTGTTGAGCCCGGCGACGCCGAGCTGGTCCTTGCAGTTCTGGTCGTCGCCGCCCAGCGGGGGTGATGAGCAAGGGTCCGGGGACTCCGATTTGGTGGTGAGGAGCTGGAGCAGCTTTGTGTGCCCCTTCGTGTTCAGGAGGTGATTCGGGGCGTCGCCGAGGTCCCCTGAGCCGTCGCCATCTTTCTCCGGCTCTGCGTCCCGGTTTGGGGACGGCAAGTCTTGCTGGTGCCCAAAGGTTCCCAACACCTCGGCCTCTAAGCTGGGATTGTTCTTGGATCGCTGGCTCCCAGTGCTGCTGCCGTGAAGAGGGCTCTGAAGGCCAAACGGCTTTCTGTCGGGTGACTCTGGAGTCCCCTCGGCGAGTCCCTGGGAAACCCTGTGGCCCTGGCTGAGGGCCTGCAACGCACTGAGGGAGTTGAACCCTTGGCTATTGCCTGTGCTGCTGCATACGGACGCAGGCGAGTGGAGTCCGGCTGCAGGGGAGAAAGAGCCAGGGGGGTGTTGCAGGTGGGGGCTACTACAGCTGCTGCTGCTGCTGCTGCTAGCCGCCATGCCGGGGCTCTGGCGATGGCGAGGAGACAAAATGGCTCCCTGGACCCCTGACGTGACGCTGGGGCTTCCCTGGGCCGAAGGGCTGCCCAGCTTGGGCGCCCGACCCGATACGGCTACGAAACCACGTCCGGGGGCGCTGGAGGTGTTGCTGGTGACACTGGCATCAGGGGAAGGGGAGGGACCGCTCGCACTGGTTGCGGTCATTGGTTTGGTCGAGCTCTGGCCGCCCGGCACGTCCGCAGTCGAGCCACTCGTGTTCTCCCTGGAACGAAAAGAAAACAGATACAAGAATCAGACCTGCTGGATGTACACAGGCAGGCTACTTCTGCAGAGTAAAGCCGATGTGGTAGTGTCTTAAACCTGCATTCTCTCTCCTGACCACCAGGGGGCGACTCCTCTGGTTGTATAGAAGTCTATGCTTCATGTGTTAAAGCTGCATTCTCTCCTGACCACCAGGGGGCGACTCCTCTGGTTGTATAGAAGTATATGCTTCATGTGTTAAAACTGCATTCTCTCTCCTGACCACCAGGGGGTGACTCCTCTGGTTGTATAGAAGTCTATGCTTCATGTGTTAAAGCTGCATTCTCTCTCCTGACCACCAGGGGGTGACTCCTCTGGTTGTATAGAAGTCTATGCTTCATGTGTTAAAGCTGCATTCTCTCTCCTGACTACCAGGGGGTGACTCCTCTGGTTGTATAGAAGTCTATATAAATGACTCTACTTCTCTTGATGTATTCCCTCAGTAAACATTGTAAACATGAGTTTATGTCTCAATCTCTAGTTTCAAGTCTTCTTCAATACAGCATGATGTTCATTTAGTAAATTATGGTCATTTAGAGTCAAACAGACCATAAAGCAGGGGACGCTTTAGGGCGGGGCTTACTGTGATTGACAGGTCGCTGCCTCCACCAGAGCCGTATACGGAGTCTCTGCGTCATTCCTCCTCAGTCTAAATACGGTCACTTCCGTTGACTGGTTAAAAAGCCAAGATGGCGACGGCTAGAACGGCAAACTCAAGGCTTCTTATACACGTCTATGGTTGTGCTATCGACAGAACAAGTAAATCCAGAGAATATAATTTTTGATTCAGTAAAAAAAAAAGAAAAAGATAATAAAGTGCACCCTGGAAAAGGATGCGTATCTCCGCCAGTAGAACAGTGAGCAGTGTACACAACTGAGAAAACACAGTTGTAAAAGAGCCCCAAAGCCGTAACAGAAAGAGAGCTTTAAACGAGGATCGGCTTCAGCCCCACGCCAAACACACAAAGCTCTCATTGTGCCGAGTGCCGGAGCGATAATATTCAATGTGAAACTTGTGGAAGTAAAAAAAAAAAAAAAAAAAAGGCCAAGTGCTCGCCATTGATGCCCCGAAGCTCCGGGGTAACAGCCCTGGCATTGTTTCCTGACCGCTGTCCAATTCCTGACTCTGAATGGTCACACTAAAGGCCGGGGCGCAGTCATTTGCAGTGGTGGTGGTGGTGGTGGGGGTCTGGGTGGGGGTACTGTATACTGGACTGGCTGGTAGTGCTGGTGTCAGTTTTGCTCTGTACGTACGGTGGCGGTTCTGAATGAGAGGCTCTTTGTTCTTCACCCCCTTTGTCCAAATCAAGAGAAAACCGTGAACACGGAGAGAGAACATGTGATGTAAAAACACATCTACGGGGGATGTAGATGTGCTGCAAATTACTTTTATCTTCTTATGTAATTCAAGTTTTCTCCAAATTTGTGAAAAAAAGTTAGTTTGTGGGAAAATTTAGATTTTTACACCCACACATTGGTGGCCTTGAGGCTGCAGGACCAAACTGGAGACTCGTTCTCACACACACATACACGTCCAATTTCTACAAAGCAAGGCAGCTAAACTATGAGCGTATCAGGAAAAAGTTTATATGAATATATATACCGTAAACGTCAGGTTACGAGCCGCTACTACCTTCGGTCAGTGTCCCCGTTAGCTCCCCGCTGTAGCCAGCTGGGGCTCCTGCTAGCGCTCCGTTCCTTCCCCGCTAACTTCCGCTAGCTCTCCGCTAACTTCCGCTAGCTCCCCGAAAACCACCGAAGGTAGCGGGACCAGGCTCGACACCCGACTTGGGCAGAGGGGACGCGGGCAGTAGCAGCAGCAGTGGGCGGTAGCAGCAGCAGCGCTAGCTAGCAGCAGCCGGTGCTACTAGCTTGCTACAGCAGGGACACTGACCGGCCGTAGGAGCAGCTTGTAACCCGACGTTTACGGTATACACATTTTGACCGATGGATTTCATAACTTTTCCATGACTTTAAACCAAATTTCCATGACCAAACTTTTGGACCATGACTTTTCCAGGCCTGAAAATAACCATTTTAAAATTCCATGACTTTTCCAGGTTTTCCATGACCGTACAAACCCTGTATATATATTGTTTAACAACGGGAAATAATATCTAAAAGGTTAGAGAGGGAAAGCGTTGGTGCCGGTACCTCTGCAGGATGTGCAGCGACATGTAGAGCTGTGGTTCGTTGGTGGTGGGGGATCGGACCAGCTTGCTCTTGGTGTGAGCCGACACCACGTTGCCGTCGGCCAGGGAGAACCTGTACAGGGGGCTGAGGGCGTGGCCGATCCTCAGCACTGCAAAGAGACGGGCAGAACGGGACATTTCAAGTGCTGCCTACGAATGGATTCCCCAAAAAGATAAAGAAATGTAGGGAATAAAAAACTGTTTGTGTTTATTTAAGTTGATTGAAGAGAGAGAGACAACAATCTCTCGTTGAGACTCTAGAAAGCTACAGCTGTTTTGCTCATATCGTTTTTAATAGTTTGGAGAAACTAATGTGGATGACGGCAGCTTGAGTTTAAGTGTACGCTGCATTTAGAACGTTTTCATCAACAGCCCTTGCAGACGGGTGACTGAAGGCTTTATCGACGCTCTCTTCAAAGACACCAGACTCCTTTGACGAAAACAGTAATTGTAGCTGACAAAACGGGGCGTTGCCGGTCTACCGCCGCCTCGATGGGTTTGTTTGTGTTATTTAAAAAAAGTCCCCCAATAACACAACGTCCACATCATTACATTACATATATTGTAGGTAATACAACGACTATGAATAAGTACTTCTTACAAATCCCACGTGAAAAAGTCAGAACTATCCCTTTAATACACGCAACACTTCCAGCATAGATATTAGGTAGTTTATGCTTCTTTTTTTTTTTTACAATTCATTCCTCAAAGAAACTCTAAAGCACTGAACTCCACATTGCACAGAGGAAAATCAAGAATTTGAAAACTAAAAAATGCGTTTTTTATGCGTTTTTTAAAAAAGTTGTTTTGGGTCACTTTGTAATCGTTCAGGTCTTTTTGTAGTATGTCTGTTGTCGTTTTACTCTATATTTTTGTAGACGTTTTGCATCTCTTTGTAGTTGCTTTGTGTCTCTTTGCAGTCTTTCTGAGTCTCTTTGCGGTCCTTTTTTGTTACGTTATGTCTCAAAGAGAATTAAAATAATTCAGCTAGCAAAATAAAATACAGCTTAAGGTTTTGGGATCCAAATGATCGTGTTTAATCGGTTACAGGCTGCAGGGTGAGCTCTGAACCGCCTTGCTCACCGTCTTGCTGGTGTTTCTTAGCGAAGGACATCTCCCCGTCGTTCTGCAGGTGAAACCTCTGAATGCAACGCCGGACCAGGTCCTCCCAGCCCGGCCTCATGGAGGCCCGGAGCAGACTGGTGTCCAGCGACGTGATCTTACCTGGACAGATGGAAGACCCGATTTTAACAGTACCGTCATGATTTAGAGGTTTAAGTAGTTTTCGTAGTAAAGGACTGTGCTAACTGATCAGACGGCGTATTCACAGTAAAGACAGTCCTACCTTGAAAGTCCTGCCGCGTGGTGAAGCTCTCGTAGGCGGGCATCGCAGGTCTCTCTTTGACGGGGACTCTTCTGGCCACGCAGATGAGACACGACTGGAAATCTGCATGTTATGGAAAAGCATCGTTAAAGTTATTTGTAGTTGTTTTGTGTCTCTTTGTAGTTGTAGTGCGTCTCTTTGTAGTTGTTCTGTATCTCTTTGTGGTTATTTTTGTCTTACTGTAGTTGTTCTTTGTTTCTTTGTAGTTGTTTTGTGTCTCTTTGTAGTTGTTTTGTGTCTCTTTGTAGTTGTTTTGTGTCTCTTTGTAGTTGTTTTGCGTCTCTTTGTAGTTGTTTTGCGTCTCTTTGTAGTTGTTTTGCGTCTCTTTGTAGTTGTTCTGTGTCTCTTTGTAGTTGTTCTGTGTCTCTTTGTAGTTGTTTTTGTCTTACTGTAGTTGTTTTTGTCTTACTGTAGTTGTTCTTTGTTTCTTTGTAGTTGTTTTGTGTCTCTGTAGTTGTTTTGTGTCTCTTTGTAGTTGTTTTTGTCTTACTGTAATTGTTCTCTGTCTGTGGTTGTTTTGCCCTCTTTTTGTAGTCGTTTTGCATCTCTTTGTGGTTGCTTTGTGTCTCTTTGTAATCATTTCTGTCTCCTTGAGGTTGCTCTTCACCTTTTCTTAGTGGTTGTGAGTCTCTTGGAGACTCTTTGCAGCTGTTTTTGCATCTTAACAGTTGTTGTGGTCTCTTCGTAGTCTTTGTGTGCCTCTTTGTAGTAATTGTGCGTCTCTTCCTGGTTGATAGTGTCTTTCAGAGTTACATTTTGTAGGCGAGGGCCATGGGGGGGGACCCCTGACACGTTGTGTCCCTGGTAAACCACAGGCCCAGGGGCACAACGTGTCAGGGGTCTTTTCTATAATCCATCCATTGGGTGGGAGAACTTACTACCTAAACTTCATTCTCACAGCTATCCCTGAACCATATTGAGGCTCTGAAATCAAAAATCAGCACGAACGCCCACTTCAGCTTCAGCATTGATAGAGAACTCTCGATCCCAATCAAACCCAACCTAAACCTCAATCTGTCCACCAGACGTCCTCCTCCCGTCAGCGGGGAGAGATTAGCACAATATCTGGTTGTCAGACATCTAAAATTAGAGCGCCAGACGGATTCTTTTTCCCCGGGTGTGTATGCGTGCGATAAGATGAGATGGGGAGCTGACAAAGTGCCACGCGCTAATTAGTCCCTCCCGGTGGATGAGGGGAGTGGTGATGAAAGGAGGACAGGACACCAGAGACCAAGAGAGAAGGAGAGCGAGAAAGTGACGGGAAAAATGACAAGAAGGGAAAGATGGAGAAGAAGTAAAAAAAGAAATACTGCATACTAGGTACTCAATGTATACTGCGTACTAAATGTACGATTAGGTGCGATTACCAGCAGACGGTTCACACTCGAGTTAACTCAACATCAAGACTCGCCGTCACGACAATGAAATGCGTTTAAATTTAATACCATCCAGTATTATTTGAGGCAAATTGAAATGATTAAATAAGCGTTTCTATTATAACTGTACCTTAACGTCACTCGCCATCCGTCATAATTATCTTATCCAACAGTGACTTATTATAAATGTCTGCTTTGCAGCCAGTCTGAGGAAACGCAATGCATTTTGGGATGGTTCAGTACGTCCAGTAAGCTCACGTCACATTCTTTTTTAATTCCTGCTAATGTAGTACACACAAATCCACAAAACTATGCAGTACATACTCAAGTTTACACTATAATTAGTAATATTAGTATGAAGTGGTGAACACAGCCAGAGAAACGACACACAGCGATGTGGAAATAACAAAAGAGGAGACCAAATAAAGAGAGACGGAACGATAGAGTGAGCAACAAAACAAAGTAGAGGGAGAGAAAATGGAAAAGAAGAAACATTTTAATCCAAATAAAAAGACCAAGACAGAGATAGAAAGCAAGAAATCATAACAGGAAGAGAAAGAAAACAACCATATGTATATAAATGAACCTTGAATCAGTAAAAGGCAAGAGGGACAAAGTAAAATAAAATACTAAGTACCTTCCCCTTCTTCCTTGATGGACTTGGGTTCGGAGACGGCGAAACACTGCATGGTCTCGTACTTCTGCTGCGGCGCCTCCTGCTGGTCGGACGCCGGCTGCGCCTCAGCGGCGGCCTGCGGGTTGACCAGCATGCGGCAGGTGAACGTGTTGCTGCTCCTGCTGGACGGGTCGCCGCTGCGATGATTGACTGGAGGATAAGAAAACAAATATATATATAAAAAAATTTTTAAAAAAGAGGATGATCAGATTTGGCATCTTAAGTGGCAATGCACTAAAAACAAAAAAAAACCTGATAAGGCATTTCTCTTAACCCTTTAAGCACGGTGGAACCAGTTTTGAACTTTTTTTTATTTTCCCCTGTGTTGGAGTCGTCGTAGGAACCCCAAATTAATTATAATACTTATGTTAATTGTATGTATTTATTCAGCAAAGTCTTGGGAAAAAAATGTATATCTGCAAAAAAAAAAAAAAAACACTTTTAAAAGATATTTTGATCAAAACTATGAACATCCAGCACGATATGAGCAAGATTATAATACTAACAACAGCCCACATACTAATAAGACAGCTTTTTGGAAAGATTAGGACCTAAATAATCATAATCTGCAACAATAATCATACTAGAACACAGCATTTGGGTGTTCAAAGGAGTTTCAGTCAAAAAACTGTGTCGTTCGGTTCAAAAATGGAGTTTACGTAAATACTTAAACTTAACGGTTACTTGAATGATGGTTCACACCAGATGTCTCTTCTCACAAGGGTTGCGGTTTTGTAGCAATTTAAGTTAAACAACGATGTGGTTCCAGAGATTATATGTTGTTGTTTTTTGTCTGATAATAGGCGCAGGGGGATTTTCGCACACTGTTTTTAAAAGGGTTAAAAACTAAATGTTAACAATTGTAGTTGTTTAGAAGCTGCACATATCTGACAGCGCCCTCCTCTGGAAACTGATCCAGAACAGAGCTGACGGGTCTCCGTCCACACAATTTTAACAAGATTTGCTTTAAAAAAAATAAAAAATCCTACTGGTTTGACAGCCAGCTAACACTTTGTTCGGGTAAATTGAGGTGGACTCGCGAGAGAAGACAAGACCGGTTCACACACGGCGACTGAACTGTGAACGACTCGCTCCCGTCTGCTATTAGACGTCAGGTTTTAGTCGAGCCCGTTTGCTCCTGTGAGCTCATTCTATGGTGTAAAAGACTTGGTTCTGTCATGGTGGCAGAGCTAAAGGGGACGTTCTTGTATTTACTAGAACATGTTTCCATGCTTTAATGTTAAAAAAAAAATTGTGTTGTCTGAATATACATGCCTGTCTAAAACGCTCTGTTTTTTTTTATACTTGATAATTTATTTAGGCGTTTTTACAATTTAACAAACAACAACCTTCAAAAGCAGAAGGAATATAAGGAATTAACCATGCATCTGGCCAAGTGGGCCTTAAAGAAGGAAACAAATAAAATTATTTAGCAGGTAAATAAGTAAAAATAAGTAAAAATAAGAAACAAAGCAGTCAAACAACCATGCAACACTTCAAAGGCATCGTCCGTCAATCGTGTCAACCATAAATTCATTCCAACATACAGGTATATTATACATTTTTATATTCAAAGAGTTATATTCACTGGGTTTCATTACCTTAGTTTTAAACGTATGGGGTTGCATCTTGATGAAACTTAGTGCTTGTCTTTTTAAGAGATACAGAGGTTCTTGAGCCAACAAAATCCAGAAACCTATGAGGTTAGGGAGGGCGAGTCATCTTGTCCATTTCCTTATTTTGACGTATATTTTGTCCATTTTGTCCATCTAGCCATGTATATGTCCTTTCTCAGTCTCAGAAGGAAGGTCAAAACGCTCTGTTTTAGCGCCTGTCTCTTTAAGTCCGGTCGGCTATGATTGGCTTACGAGGAACAAACACAAAGCCAGTTTCCTCCATTTGCGTCAGGTAGGTTCTCAGTCAGTGCCCCGCCCCCTTTTGGGTCCATTAAGCCCAATGGGAGAAGGTTCACTTCTCCCATTGGGCTTAATGGACCCATTCTTAATGGTCCCATTCAGTCGTGATCTGCCAACGCAGATCACGACAATCAACAATCAACTTCTGGCAACGGACGTTGGCGAATGCCCTGACGCTAAATACGGCGGTGTAAATATCCGACATAAGGAAAAGACCATATGAATACCCAATCGTGTTTTTTATCCATCCGCACTACGTTCACGACGTACAAACAAGGTGGAGGTGAAGACAGGAAGTGTAAACCATTTCAAACCAACGGCGGAGCTTGTAATGCGGCGTCTTTGTCGTGGTAGTTAGTAAAGCCATATCACATAGGAGGCGGAGCCACGTCTGATTGGCTCCTGGAATCACATGTTTTCTGATCTAGGCTGCCCGCAAAATACTGGGTTGTTCTTATTTCCCCGTTTTAAAGGATCTCCTATATCTCACGTTCTCTCCTCCACCCGACCACGTGGCGGTTCTGCGGTTCTGCGGTTCTGCGGTTCTTACCCAGGCTCTTGGGCAGCAGGTTCTTGACGAACTCGGCGTGATCTCCGACGTGCAGCACGCTGTAGACGCTGGTGTTCATCAGCTCCTCCTGCTGGCAGCGCAAGTACTGGCTGACGTTCTCCGAGACAAACACGATGTTGCCCTCCACGTTGACCACGAAGAAGAAGCCGTCGAGGGCCTGAGAGAGAGGATGAGGAGGAAAGTTAAATAGAGAAAGGTAAGAGGGATAAAGAGGATAATTGAGTGTTAATTAAAGTCCATCTGAACTCTCAACCCTGAAGCTAATCAGACTTGATTAACAGAAATGAATGTGAAAGTACAAGTGTTGCTATAAATACATGAACAACTCAAAGTTTAACCATTTATTGTGAATGCATAGGAGCAAATTAAAATATTTGTCTTCACGTTTTATTATTTGGAGTATATTCTGATGTCAACAGAGTAAACAGGGTCTTCTTTCAGGATTTAGGGGCATCAAACGTGTGCTAATTTCAAAATTAATGAATTACATCAAGAAAAAAAAGACAGAACAGTAACTTGCAGCTAATATATATATATATATATATATATATATATATTAGTGCTGTCAAGCGATTAAAATATTTAATCGCGATTAATCGCATTTACGTCATAGTTAACTCGCGATTAATCGCAATTTAAAATTGACTGCGTTAAAATTGGTTTGCGTTAACGCCGTTAATAACGCGCTAATATATATATATATATATATATATATATATGCCAAGGAGTGTGTCACACTAACGCCTGTATAGTGTAGAATAGAATGGGTTCTGGCCAACAGGATATTTATCTCCAAGCAGACACCTCAGCCAACATTGCGGCTGGTGAAAGATAAATATAGACAGTTTGTGTGTGTGTGTGTGTGTGTGTGTGTGGTCAGGCTCCACCCCTCTTTTGCTAATCTGGCTTTTCAGGAAGGTATTTATACCTCATTGGGTCGCATGTTATACGTCACCACACACACACACACACACACACAAACCAACACACACACACACACACACACACACACACACACAATGACGGCATCGCCCCCAGCCAGAGGAACTCTTATCTCTCTGCGTCGCTGTAAAGTGCAGCGCCATTTAAAGTCAGAAAGACGCTCCACCAGCTCCAAATCTGTCGGACAACGACGCACAACTTTGTGCTGCACTTTTGACACATCGGGTTGTTTGAATTCCAACTCCTTCCCCTCTGTGGTGTCGAACGGGACCACCGCTAAGTAGGTCAATTACAGGCCGCTGTGGTCGGTCGAAACTTGTTTGAATAATCAGTCAAGTGTCACTTTGACCTCTCAACTCAGAGGCGGGGTGAAGCTGGGCTGCACCCACCTCCAGCATCATGGGCCCGAGGGCGTCTTTGTCGATGACGCCCTGTCCCGTGGAGGAGACGTCGGCCTTCTGCACCTCCTCAGCATCCGCCACTGGGGCTTTTTCTGGAGAAGACAATGAAGAGAGAAACACGGGAAGAAGGGGTTGAAACACTGGAGACGTCTCTGGTTTCAGACGTTTGCAAACGTCCTTTGGCAGTTCTTAGAATGAATGCATCTGTATGAAGAGAACGTGAACGAAGAGAAAAAGAAAACATGTGCAAGTAAAAAAAAAAAAAAAAAAAAAAGGCCATTATGTTTAACTTTTTAAGATGTTTTTTAACTGTAAAAAAAAATGGCGTCATCCCATTGCTTTTTTTTGGCGAATTTGATGGCGTGGTGAAATGTTGTGTCAAAAGTTAAAGTTACAATCTCACAAATCTCTGTCTCCTTCTCTTTGGCGGCCCCTGTGGCGATAAGAAGTAATTGCATGGTGTGTTTTTTGGGAGTCAGTGTTTGGTTTGGCCCTTTTTGGTGACTGTAGAAATACGGCTGAGCAACATGGTGGACTCAGGCGGACTCATTCTCTCTCCTGACCACCAGGGGGCGACTCCTCTGGTTGTATAGAAGTATATGCGTCATGTGTTAAAGCTGCATTCTCTCTCTTGACCACCAGGGGGTGACTCCTCTGGTTGTATAGAAGTATATGCGTCATGTGTTAAAGCTGCATTATCTCTCCTGACCACCAGGGGGCGACTCCTCTGGTTGTATAGAAGTATATGCTTCATGTGTTAAAGCTGCATTCTCTCTCCTGACCACCAGGGAGAGACTCCTCTGGTTGTATAGAAGTATATGCTTCATGTGTTAAAGCTGCATTCTCTCTCCTGACCACCAGGGGGCGACTCCTCTGGTTGTATAGAAGTATATGCGTCATGTGTTAAAGCTGCATTCTCTCTCCTGACCACCAGGGGGCGACTCCTCTGGTTGTATAGAAGTATATGCTTCATGTGTTAAAGCTGCATTCTCTCTCCTGACCACCAGGGAGAGACTCCTCTGGTTGTATAGAAGTATATGCTTCATGTGTTAAAGCTGCATTCTCTCTCCTGACCACCAGGGAGAGACTCCTCTGGTTGTATAGAAGTATATGCTTCATGTGTTAAAGCTGCATTCTCTCTCCTGACCACCAGGGGGCGGCGACTCTGGTTGTATAGAAGTATATGCTTCATGTGTTAAAGCTGCATTCTCTCTCCTGACCACCAAGGGGCGACTCCTCTGGTTGTATAGAAGTATATGCGTCATGTGTTAAAGCTGCATTCTCTCTCCTGACCACCAGGGGGTGACTCCTCTGGTTGTATAGAAGTCTATATAAATGACTCTACTTCTCTTGATGTATTCCCTCAGTAAACATTGTAAACATGAGTTTATGTCTCAATCTCTAGTTTCAAGTCTTCTTCAATACAGCATGATGTTCATTTAGTAAATTTAGAGTTTAGAGTCAAACAGACCATAAAGCAGGGGATGATTTAGGGGCGGAGCTACAAGGTGATTGACAGGTCTCTATGAGAGACGTATACAACGGTACCTGACATGTTTATCACAGTGTGTTGGTTTTCTCAAAATGAGGATATTTTCTGTTCCCATAAAAATTAAAAACTGACAGAGGTGTGTCACGGAGAGCAGGAATCTCCACACTAATGGGCAGCGCGTTACACACATGTACGGTGATATAAGAGGCCACTCTCCTGCCTGGCTTGTACCACTGGCCTGTTAAGCCTCCCATGGCCCCATTAGGCCACATAGCTGACATTCCTGCTGTGGGACCAGAGCTGTACGGAGTCATCAAACTCCACCGCTGCAGCGCCGAGAGCGGCCCTCGTGTAGGTTGAAGGGAATCCCCCGCTTTATGGTCTGTTTGACTCTAAATGACCATCATTTACTAAATGAACATCATGCTGTATTGAAGAAGACTTGAAACTAGAGATTGAGACATAAACTCATGTTTACAATGTTTACTGAGGGAATACATCAAGAGAAGTAGAGTCACTTATATAGACTTCTATACAACCAGAGGAGTCTCCCCCTGGTGGTCAGGAGAGAGAATGCAGCTTTAACACATGAAGCATAGACTTCTATACAACCAGAGGAGTCGCCCCCTGGTGGTCAGGAGAGAGAATGCAGCTTTAACACATGAAGCATAGACTTCTATACAACCAGAAGAGTTTCCCCTGGTGGTCAGGAGAGAGAATGCAGCTTTAACACATGAAGCATATACTTCTATACAACCAGAAGAGTTTCCCCTGGTGGTCAGGAGAGAGAATGCAGCTTTAACACATGAAGCATAGACTTCTATACAACCAGAAGAGTTTCCCCTGGTGGTCAGGAGAGAGAATGCAGCTTTAACACATGAAGCATAGACTTCTATACAACCAGAGGAGTCGCCCCCTGGTGGTCAGGAGAGAGAATGCAGCTTTAACACATGAAGCATAGACTTCTATACAACCAGAAGAGTTTCCCCTGGTGGTCAGGAGAGAGAATGCAGCTTTAACACATGAAGCATAGACTTCTATACAACCAGAAGAGTTTCCCCTGGTGGTCAGGAGAGAGAATGCAGGTTTCAACACTTTTAAAATCTTCAGAACTGGAGGTTGCCGCCTGGTTTTATTTTGGAAATCCCATTATTGTCACACTTTAATAATGCTATATGTGGCGCATTTTCATGCAAGCTTTCCAGCCACACACACACACACACACACACACACACACACACACACACACACACACACACACACACACACACACACACACACACACACACACACACACACACATTATTATAGTAAACTATGATTCCCCCCCAAACCGTCTGAGCACAGCAACAACTGCTGAGTTGAGAAAAATGTAGGCACACACGCGCTCTACGTCTATAACATGACCCTGCAGTTAAACTCTGGACACACACACACACACACACACACACACACACACACACACACACACACACACACACACACACACACACACACACACACACACACACACACACACACACACTCTCTGAACGTTCATATATTTTCCCACAAGGTGACCTTTCTGCTTCACAAAAGAAAGCCAGTGATGCCTTTCATCTATTATTCATCACGCTGCAGCTGGTTGGGCTTCTATCGTTGTGTTACTTCCATATGACTTTTGTGTGTATCAATACATTTTGTGTCACATCCACCGCATTAGTCACACACTCTGACGTGCAGCAGGCAGCTGTGTGACTTGTGTATTATCTCTGCCGTACGAGTGTGTGCTGTTTCAGCTGTTGTTTTCAGACACAAACACGTGGACACCAACTGGCTGACCGCAGGGACAAAGGGAGGGAGAGGGAGGAAAGGAGGGAGAGAGAGGGAAAGGACCAATGTTGTTGAGGAGGGGTTCATAGGGAAGGAGAGAATAGATGAAAGGAAATGACAAAGGTGATTGAGGAGGGATGTTAGATGGGTAAGAAAAAAGGAAGGAGGAGAAGAAATGACAGGACAGGAAAGAACAAAGATGGGCGAGGAGGGAAAAAAGGTAGAGAAGAGAAAGGAAAGTGTAGAAAAGAAAAGAAACATGGGGAAGGAGGAGAGCGAGGATGAAGGAAAGAGAGGAGGGATAGAGGGAGGGAAAGGGGAAAGAAAAAGAAAGAAAGGAAAGAACCAATGTCGTTGAGGAGGGATCGATAGGAGAAGAGAAGGAGGAAAGAAGAAAAGAGAAGAAAAAAACATGAGGAAAGGAGGAGAGGAAGGGACGGAGGAAGGATATAAGATGAAGAAAGAGGAGGAGTAAAGAGAGGAAACTAAAGTAAATTGTAGAAAATAAAAGGAATTGAACTGGAAAAAGATTTGAGGAAGGATGAGGGACGGGTAAGAAAAGAAAAAAGAAGAGAGGATGAAAAAGGAAATAGGAAGAATAGAGGGAGAGAGGAGAAGGGGGAAATAAAAGGAAAAGATAGAAAGGAAAGAAAGAACAAATGTCGTTGAGGAGGGATCGATAGGAGAAGAGGAAAGAATAGAAGAGAAGAAAAAACATGAGGAAAGGAGGAGAGGAAGGATGTAAGATGGACAAGAAAAGGGAACGAGGAGAAGTGAGGAGAGAGGAAACTAAAGTAAATTGTAGAAAATAAAAGGAATTGAAATGGAAAAAGAAAAAGATTTGAGGAAGGATGAGAAAAATTAAATGGAAGAGAGGATGAAGGAGAAAGGAAAGATAGAGGGAGGGGAGAGAGGAGAAGGGGAACGGAAAAGAAAGAAAGGAAAGAACCAATGTCGTTGAGGAGGGATCGAAGGAAAGAAGAGAAGAAAAAAACACGAGGAAAGGAAAAGAGGAGAGGAAGGATGTAAGATGGACAAGAAAAGGAAACGAGGAGAGGACATGAGAGCACAGGAAAGGAAAGACCAAAGAGGGTTTAGGATTGACAAAAGATGGACAAGAAAAGGAAACGAGGAGAGGAGACAGAGAGAGGAGAGAGAGAGACTCTTTCATCATGAAACGTTAAGAGATCAACCACGAGTTCTGAACTGAAATAAAAGAGTAATTAACACCTTGCTCACTCTGCTCACTCTGCTCACTCTCCTCACTCTCCTCACCCTCCTCACCTTGCTCACCCTCCTCACTCTCGCTCACCCTCCTCACCCTCGCTCACCCTCCTCACCCTCCTCTCTCTCGCTCACCCTCCTCCTCCCCCTCCTCCTCCTCCTCCTCCTCCTCCTCCTCACCCTCGCTCACCCTCACCCTCCTCACTCTGCTCACCCTCACTCTGCTCACCCTCACTCTCCTCGCTCACCCTCCTCTCTCTCGCTCACCCTCCTCTCTCTCGCTCACCCTCCTCCTCCTCGCCACCCTCCTCACCCTCACCTTGCTCACCCTCGCCACCTTGCTCACCCTCCTCACCCTCGCTCACCCTCCTCACCCTCGCTCACCCTCCTCACTCTCGCTCGCTCACTCACCCTCCTCACTCTCGCTCACTCACTCACCCTCCTCACCCTCGCTCACCCTCACCCTCCTCACTCTGCTCACCCTCACTCTGCTCACCCTCACCCTCCTCACCCTCCTCCTCCTCGCCACCCTCCTCACCCTCACCTTGCTCACCCTCGCCACCTTGCTCACCCTCCTCACCCTCGCTCACCCTCCTCACCCTCGCTCACCCTCCTCACTCTCGCTCGCTCACTCACCCTCCTCACTCTCGCTCACTCACTCACCCTCCTCACCCTCGCTCACCCTCACCCTCCTCACTCTGCTCACCCTCACTCTGCTCACCCTCACTCTCCTCACCCTCCTCACCCTCGCCACCCTCGCTCACCCTCCTCACTCTCCTCCTCACCCTCACCCTCCTCACCCTCGCCACCCTCCTCCTCCTCCTCACTCTCCTCCTCCTCCTCACCCTCCTCACCCTCGCCACCCTCCTCACCCTCCTCCTCCTCCCCCTCCTCCTCCTCCTCCTCCTCACCCTCCTCACTCTCGCTCACCCTCCTCACTCTCGCTCACCCTCCTCACTCTCGCTCACCCTCCTCCTCACCCTCCTCACCCTCGCCACCCTCCTCACCCTCCTCCTCCTCACCCTCCTCCCCCTCCTCAACCTCCTCGCCACCCTCCTCACCCTCGCAACCCTGCTCACGCTCCTCCTCCTCCTCCTCCTCCTCCTCCTCCTCACCCTCGCCACTCTCGCTCACCCTCCCCCTCACCCTCCTCCTCCTCACCCTCGCCACCCTCCTCACTCTGCTCACTCTGCTCCCCCTCCTCACCCTCCTCCCCCTCCTCACCCTCCTCCTCCTCCCCCTCCTCACCCTCCTCCTCCTCACCCTCGCCACCCTCCTCCCCCTCCTCCTCCTCCTCCTCCTCCTCCTCCTCCCCCTCCTCCTCCTCCTCCCCCTCCCCCTCCTCCTCCCCCTCCCCCTCCCCCTCCTCCTCCTCCTCACCTTGCTCCTTGATCTGCCGGATCTGCTTCACGGTCTCCTTGAGGATGGCACACTTGTCGGGCTTGGCGTGGAGGT
>JBAMJR010000223.1:192500-200000 GCA_038501785.1 Myoxocephalus aenaeus
ATATATGTGTGTATATATATGTGTATATATATACACATATATATATATATACACACACACACACACACACACACACACATATATATATATATATATATATATATATAACGTATTGTATAAATATTACGTTATATTATTATATATAGGGCGCTATATTCTCATTCCTTTGTAAATTCACTCTTAAAGCTCATGATGTTCTAAAGACATCCACATCATCTATTGCTGAACTCATAATGCATCTTCAACCGCCTGCAAAACCTCACAAATGAGGTTTTTTAATCTAAATCCACTAATTATTTCAGCGCTGTGGAATATATTAAAAACAACAATGCAGAGTGCTCTTCTGTCCACCTCAGTGTTACACACACACACGGTAATTACTCTGCTGAAGCCGTGCACCACCTATTATTTGAACGGCGCATAATCAACGGCGTAAACAAGGCGTCGCCTGTGAAGTGGCGGTGGGCGGCGTGTGGGCGGCCCACTGGGGATACCGGAGGCGTGGATAATTACCTCAGTCAGACGCGGCTAATTCACGCCGGCCTTCACATTGTTGTTACGCGGATGTCTCTGGCAATTAAGTAGGAGGTCTTTTTTTTTAAATAGAATACATAAAACGTGGAGAGCCGTAGTGTTTTTGTTCCTCAAAAGTATTGTTCGAAGGATGAAAAGACAGGAAAGTATGGACTGGAGGTGGGTGGGAAAACCCACGTTGGCGGGGAGGCGTGACGCCATATGGTCGCCTCCCGCCGCTCGACCTCTCTCAAAACAGAACTGCCTCGTTGGCCGGACGCCGATCAGCGGCGTGCCGGCCTCTGCTGGGTTTCAGGAACCCGCTTTCAGCATTTCTCATCCGTAGTAGACGGATATACACACACACACACACACACACACACACACACACCGACTGTGCCACACTTCGCCTCCCGCCACTCGACTCATTTCCTATTTGTCTTTCGTTCCCGTTCATCTGGTTCTTTGTTCGTGACGTTGAACGTCGAACTTTTCACCCCGCAGTCAAGTAACCTCATTTAAAAAAACAAAAAGAAGCTGGATTGCAACAGCAACGCTCAGATATCACCAATGCAACAGAACCACAAACTTTATGTATTTTTCCAGGTGGATTTTTTGCTGTTTATATCGTACATGGTGGTTTCCAGTGATGGCAACCAAAAGGGCAAACGTTGGTAGCCAATTTCTGAAAATATTTGCCAATTGCCAACCTGGCAACTGTCGCCAACTGCCAACCTGGCAACTGTCGCCAATTGCCAGGTTGGCAACTGTCGCCAAATGCCAGGTTGGCAACTGTCGCCAAATGCCAACCTGGCAACTGTTGCCGTAGAGCCCTGCGTACTTGTGAAGACTTTTCCGTGTTTGAATCCACAGCTGAGAATTCAGAACCACAAACTTTATGTATTTTTCGGGTGGATTTTTTGCTGTTTATATCGTACATGGTGGTTTCCAGTGATGGCAACCAAAAGGGCAAACGTTGGTAGCCAATTTCTGAAAATATTTGCCAACTGCCAACCTGGCAACTGTCGCCAATTGCCAACCTGGCAACTGTCGCCAATTGCCAACCTGGCAACTGTCGCCAATTGCCAACCTGGCAACTGTCGCCAATTGCCGCCAATTGCCAACCTGGCAACTGCCGCCAATTGCCAACCTGGCAACTGTCGCCAAATGCCAGGTTGGCAACTGTCGCCAAATGCCAGGTTGGCAACTGTCGCCAATTGCCAACCTGGCAACTGTTGCCGTAGAGCCCTGCGTACTTGTGAAGACTTTTCCGTGTTTGAATCCACAGCTGAGAATTCGTTCGGACGTCTAAGTGCTTTACGCAGCGTTTTTCCTCTTTTGTCTATTTTAAAAGAATGTTGGATGAATAATAGATTTTTTTTTGGTTTTGCCTTTCTTTATCTTTGATGTTTTTTTTTTTTTTTTTAAATGGCGTTTGTGACTGATGTGGGAGATATAAGTCACTTTTGCTTCTTGGATTAAAATGCAACGCAAAACAAAAGAAAGGACATCAGCAAATGTATTCATATAAAGTTGTTCAACAAGACTGAAAAACATTGATGCCGGTGAGATAAATATCCGGTGTTCAGTTATTGCGCGTTAATAAACATACAGTCTAAATCGTGTTGCGTTCAGGTCTTCCAAAAGAAAGTTGACTTTTCACTTTCGCGAGCTCGTATACATCCGACGTGACTTTTTCCTGGACTGAGCCGGTTACTGAACAGATGTTTAGGAAAACAATCTTCTAACGAGATTACGAACTGAAACAGAACAAATCTTTTACTTCTGCACGCCAACACACACACACACACACACACACACACACACGATGCAGAGTGTGTGTAGGGAACGCTGGGCCTTTAAGGGCCGTCCACAGGCCAGCTCATCACCTGACCGTTACATAACAGCCGGTCTGTGGGGCCGACACCGAGCAGATGAAGGCAGGAGAGGGGAGGGAGGGGGGGGGGATAAGGGAGAGAGAGAAAAACAACAGGGAGGGAGAAAAGAAAGACGGTGAGAGAGAGAGAGCGAATGAGAAAAACAATGGATCCAAAAAAGGGAAGGGGAAACGTGAAAAGGAAAAGAAGAGGATCAAACGGATGAACAATAGGTGTATTGGTGCGTAGAGGCATCAAGCCGGCAAGGGGAAAGGTTGTAAAATGGGGGTGTGGATGGAGGGATGGATGGATGGAGGGATGAGGGAGGTGGGGACAGAAGGGAAAAATGAAATAATGGGAAGAGGGACATCTGTTGCTCTGAATAATAATAATAATAAGGCCTGAGGAAGGAGGAGAGTGTGGCCTAATTACAGCGAGAGGAGCCGAGGCTTTAATGATCGCTGGTAACACCGGCACCCGGCTTCAGGGACGCCGGGTGCCGCCTGTCTGTCTCTCTGTCCGTCCGTCTGTCTCTCTGTCCGTCTGTCTGTCTGTCACTCCGTCCACCGACATGGGGGAAAAGCTCTGGGATGGATCCGGCATGAAAGTCTGACCAGATATTAAATTCATGGATGAAGTGTGACGATGGATTGCCATGCAACTTGGGTCATTCAAGTCTTTTTTTGGGATAACCTTTTGATAACCAACCCATGACTTTTATTTTTTAGAATTATCGTGAGGCCAAATTAGTGATACACCCTCCCTCCATCAGCCTCAGCTGTACTTTGGGGTTCTTTTATTTTTAAAAATCACGCTTTTAAAAAAGCGCTCTGAAGCTAAAATACAGTGAACACTGTAAACGTCAACATGCTAGCACGTCATTGCAGTTGCAGACAAAATAAAATGTGCCGTAATTGGCACGCAGGTGCTTTAAATGGCAGGTTTTGTTATTAAATATACAGTTTACAGGGTGCAAATGATAACAATAAACGGGCTGCGGACCCCGTCTGGAGCTCGGGGAGCCGATGCCCGCTGAACTGGCTTCGTGCGATCGCATGTTCACTGAGGAATGATCGCCAGACGTCTACCAGAGTTTGTCCTTTTTCTGAAGTATTTTTTGAATATTTTAGTTAAAGCTCTGGACAAATTACAGCCTTCGAGTCTTCGGATTGTGCTCAACGTCATCTGGTTGCATCAAGTCACTAAAGTTAAGAAATAAACTGTTTCAAAAGGCGCCTTTTTTTTTTTTTTAAATGGCATATTTTGTCGAAGAGATAAAAACGCGGGGGTCATTTGGAGCGAGTGTTTGTGCCGCTGTGGACACACACACACACACACACACACATAATGCAAGCACTAATGCAATCACTAATGCAATCAGAAGGGGCCGAGAGCTTCACAAAGTGAAGCCGTTTAAAAACAATTTGAGGCCGAGACGAGAGGCGGGGCCAGAGGGTCCGACCGGCCATTAAGGAATTACAGCCGAGCATCGATCCCCCGGTCCGGCTTCAGCGGACGCTTGTTCCCAATGGAAACCGTGGCTCATCAGCTTCTTTGTGTTTTGGGGGGGTCCTAAACGACCGCCGAGGCTTTTACAGGTGTGTGTGTGTGTGTGTGTGTGTGTCGCCCCAATCGGTTTACTTGTTAGAGGCGCCACATTTTCTTTATGTTGACGCAGTGAATGATGATGTCATTGATGAATTATGTTGATTATGGGAAACGCTGTCACCACGGACGTTTAATGTCTTTAAACCAGGAGGCAGAGTGACGCCGATGCGGAAGGTTGTATAGAAGTCTATGCTTCATGTGTTAAAGCTGCATTCTCTCTACTGACCACCAGGGGGCGACTCCTCTGGTTGTATAGAAGTCTATGCTTCATGTGTTAAAGCTGCATTCTCTCTACTGACCACCAGGGGGCGACTCCTCTGGTTGTATAGAAGTATATGCTTCATGTATTAAAGCTGCATTCTCTCTCCTGACCACCAGGGGGCGACTCCTCTGGTTGTATAGAAGTCTATGCTTCATGTGTTAAAGCTGCATTCTCTCTACTGACCACCAGGAGGCGACTCCCTCTGGTTGTATAGAAGTCTATGCTTCATGTGTTAAAGCTGCATTCTCTCTACTGACCACCAGGGGGCGACTCCCTCTGGTTGTATAGAAGTCTATGCTTCATGTGTTAAAGCTGCATTCTCTCTACTGACCACCAGGGGGCGACTCCCTCTGGTTGTATAGAAGTCTATGCTTCATGTGTTAAAGCTGCATTCTCTCTCCTGACCGAATTCGAGGCTTCAAGAGCGACGTTACTACGACTACGTCCACTTCTCATATACAGTCTCTGCTTTAAACTAATCATTTTGACGACAGTATACCTGAAAAGTGTACTTCTCAGGTATACTGTCGTCAGTTATTCAGCTACAAACCCTTCTGGGTCCTTCAGCTTTTCAGGAACATCTGTCTCTCTCTGCTTCCTGGTACGCTGCAGGTGACAGGGAGCGGTTGGGTGTCGCATTACAGCCAGGTGGGAAGACGGGGATGGAAATAAAGAGGCGCGTCGCATATATTTTAGGAGGGGAAGAATATCACGAGAAGCATCGGCAAAGCTGAATATACGGCCGGGGAGCACAAGAGAGCCGGCAGCCCTCGTTGTCATGGAAGTAAAGCCCACTGTGGGTTGTTATTGCGGTTATGAATCATCCCTGAGCTTGCAGAATAATGGAGGTATTGAGCGTTTAACAAAAACAATGACCACGCATCTTATGTAATGACTGACAGCACAGTGTGTTCCTGCAGGGAGAGTGCAGTAAAATGAGTAAAAAAAAAAATGGTGGTTAGGAAACACTACCGCATCCGTCCACAGGGGCCGCCAGAATCAACGCAGAATTAAAGTTCCTTGTAGTAGCTTTAAGTTAGACTTCTGAGCAAGTGGCGTTAGCAATAAGCTAGCTGGAACAGCTGAGAGCAGACTAATTTTTACACCTGCTGCTGTAAAATGAGGTTTTCTTAAGGGAATCTGGTGGTCAGGAAACACTACCGCCTCTGTCCACAGGGGCCGCCAGAATCAAAGTTCCTTGTCGTAGCTTTAAGTTGGACTTCTGAGCAAGTGGCTTTCAGCAGACATGGTAGATTTAGCAATAAGCTAGCTGGAACATCTGAGCGCAGACTCATTTTTACACCTGCTGCTGTAAAATGAGGTTTTCTTAAGGGACCCTGGTGGTCAGGAAACACTACCGCTTCCGTCCACAGGGGCCGCCAGAATCAACGCACAATTAAAGTTCCTTGTCGTAGCTTTAAGTTAGACTTCTGAGCAAGTGGCTTTCAGCAGACATGGTAGAGTTAGCAATAAGTTAGCTGAAATAGCTGAGAGCAGACTCATTGTACACCTGCTGCTGTAAAATTATTATTATTATTATTTTTAAAGGGACCCTGGTGGTCAGGAAACACTACCGCTTCCGTCCACAGGGGCCGCCAGAATCAACGCACAATTAAAGTTCCTTGTCGTAGCTTTAAGTTAGACTTCTGAGCAAGTGGCTTTCAGCAGACATGGTAGAGTTAGCAATAAGTTAGCTGAAATAGCTGAGAGCAGACTCATTGTACACCTGCTGCTGTAAAATTATTATTATTATTATTTTTAAAGGGACCCTGGTGGTCAGGAAACACTACCGCTTCCGTCCAGCGGGGGCTCCAGAATCAACGCAGAATTAAAGTTCCTTGTAGTAGCTTTAAGTTAGACTTCTGAGCAAGTGGCGTTAGCAATAAGCTAGCTGGAACAGCTGAGAGCAGACTCATTTTTACACCTGCTGCTGTAAAATGAGGTTTTCTTAAGGGAATCTGGTGGTCAGGAAACACTACCGCCTCTGTCCACAGGGGCCGCCAGAATCAACGCACAATTAAAGTTCCTTGTCGTAAGTTTACGTTAAAATCAACATTAGTTGTTTTTCTTGTAAATGCCCCAAAGGAGCCCTAAAAAAAGGAGGCAGAGGAACTTCTTGATGTTCTCACAGATTGTCTGATATACCACCGTCCGGATTACGTCAAAGGTTGAACAAAAACCGCAGCTTTAATAGAAGACAGAGGAGCGAATCAATAAAAACGAGGACCACGTCGGATGAGACCATGGAGGCGGGACCCGCCGCCCTTTGGCGTCTAAGCTTCTGTCACTTGGTAAAGGCCTTAAGCCAGAAAACCCTCCCATCACACACAAACATAAAGCAGATGTAATACCCTGCTGCAGCTGGATTAAGAGCACCGGCTTCTCCCACACCGAGGGTGTGTGTGTGTGTGTGTGTGTGTGTGTGTGTGTGTGTGTGTGTGTGTGTGTGTGTGTGTGTCCATGTCAATACTTCCAATCTCTTCATGTGCATCTCTGCTCTACTTGCTGCTCTCGGCTCAGCGTCCGGTCGACGACCTTTTTTTGTTGCTCTACAGCCGGCGTCACATCACAGTGACATCTCTTCTACATCAAGATAGCCAGTCAGCAAAAAAACAAACAAAAACAAACAAACAAAACGCATTCAAATGCGGGAGGCAGACTTGCGCCGGCGGCATCCGTTGACAGCCTGAGGGCTGATCAGAGCTCGGGTTACTTTATTGTCTCCTACTGCGGGGAATAAAGGATGCATCGACACTTTAAGCATCAGAATTTAAAGAAATATATATATATATATATATATATATATATATATATATATATATTATTGACGGACGCGTGGAAACGTGAAGTTAAACATACACGCCTCACGCTGCATCAGATACAAAGCAAACACACGATTGTTTAAAAACCTAATATTCTCAGAGTTAAATTGGCTGACTCAGCAAATATTCACAACCCATATTACCAGACCCAGACTTCCAATTATGTTAATTTTTTTACTAAATCAATATATTAAAAAAAAGGGAGCGCAAACAGCCGTTACCAGTTAAGCGACAAAGTACAGGGCGCTCCTCCGCTGACAAACAAGGAATACATAAAAAAAAAAAAAAAAGCGGTTTTCAAATCGTCTTTTCGTCGAGAAACGCCTCTAAAAGTTTGTACTTGTGTAGTTATTAATCTGTCACACTGCAATACCAATCAGTGTGTAAATAACTAAATACATATTCAATTTAAAGAAAA